>PVJC01002966.1:0-74315 GCA_004026665.1 Murina feae
GGGAGGGAGGGGGTTGGCGAGGGAGGGGCTTGGGGAGGAGCGGGGTTTGGCCGTGGTCATGAGGCAGGATTTAACGTGGGAAGGACGGGCCCAGCCAGGAACCGAAAGGCTGCGCTAAGGAACAGATGGGGCAAAGCTGTGCTGGGGCGTCCAACTGATCTGGCCTGAGACCCCAGAGAGGGCGGGGCTGGCCGAGGGGCAGGGCGAGGCCTGGGGAGGTAAGAAGGGCCAGCAGAGCTGCGGGAACGGCAGAAGCAGAGGGTGTGAACCCAGTCCTGGAGGGATGGGACTGAGCCGTGACTGGACGCTAGCTAGACCACGGCCTCCCCGAGAAGAGTTGGGGGCCGGCGACGTGGGTCCTGGCTGAGCCTAGAGAGGTCCGCCCCCACCTGAGGCTTCCTCCAGCCCCTCTCCTTCTGCTGGCCCGCCACCCCTCACCTGCTTGCGCGGGGTGACCCCTAAGTGGTAGGGGGTGCCGCCGCCCCTGGCCAGCACAAGCTGCGGGGCCAGGAGCTCCTTTTCCGCCTGCAACCGGTGCCCTACGGCCGCGGTCTGGGCCTTGTCCAGCAGCACGAGGTGCCGCCCTCGTACCCACAACCCCGACTCCTTTGTCTCTAGCAGTGGCTCCCCGACTCCGCGCTGGTCGTCTCTCAGCAGCCTTCGGTGCACCTGCGGGGAAAGTGGCCAAAAGAGGGTGAAGGCCCCTCATGCCAATTTCAGGGCCAGAAATTGTGGGGACTTCTTCCAGATAAACTGAACATGGGGGTGATCAGATGAGAATGAAGGTATGGTATGGGGGACCCCAGCAGATGTGGGGATCCTACCCACCAGAAGAGAGGGAGGTAGAGACCTAAAGGAAGCCCGGGTAGAGCAGGTCAGGAATTGGAGGGGGCGCCTGCCTAAGGATTGAATAAAAATATGGAGTAGCTCACCCTAACCCACCCCTCAATCTCACCCTAAAAAAAAAGCATGGCGTAAACTTCTTACATAGGAATGGAGGTCTCAGCTTGGGGAACCCCAAACAGAAGGGTGCAACTAGCAGAGAACTGGAAGACAACCCGGCTCCAAGGTCCAGCAGGGGCCAGGGCGGGCACTGGTGGAAGGAGCCTAGCTTAGATGGGCTCGGACCACTCACCATGAGCTCTATGGAGCCATCCCTCAGGCTGCTGCCCCCCTGGGAGCGGTCGGTCAGCACTGTCAGCTGCATGTTCCCATCCTGGGGGCAAGGGATGGGCGTGAGGAAGGACACTGCCAGCCAGGCCAGGCCCCCAGGCAGGCAGCACAGGGCATGGTGGACACGGCCAACGGCAGCTGGGAGAGGCTAAGAATGAGGGGTGACACCATTGTGTAGAAGAGGGTCTGGAAAAGGTGGGGAGCAGGATAGGGGAAGGGGTACCGTAATGTAAATGCGGGTGTTGACTGGATAGTAGTTTCCTGCCACTGGCTCCGTCTGGTTCAGCTTCCAGGTGGGACGATAATCCCGCCTGGGGAGGGGGAGGGGAGGGTTTGTTCAGACCTGGGTTCTGACTCCTCTTCCCCAACTCCCTTCCCCAGGCTCACCCACTCGTCACTCCCCCTTCATATTCTCCCATCCACACTCATAGGATCGGCAGATGCCCCCATCACCCATGGGCCCCAACACACCACAGTCCACTCCTGGGTGCCCCCAGTCACCCCACCTCCTCTCCAGGATCTCCCGGCCATTGCTGTCGGTGAAGAAGAGTCCCTTTGTCTCCAGCGCAGTGTCAAAACGGCTGATGACTTCCTTCCCCCAGCCATCACTAGACCCAACGGAAGAGCAAAATTTCGAGCCAGGCCTACCATCACTCTGCCCCGGCCCCTACCCCAGAGGCCCAGTCTGTGCCACTCACCCCACAGGTACTGGTCCCACCGTCCACTCCAACTCCAGGTGCCGCTGCCCTGGGTACAGGCGAACCACCTGGGAACACCAGGCTGAGAAGTTCTGGTGCACCTCCTGCACCAAGGCCGTCTGCAGGCACATTGGGCAAGTGTGAGCTTGCACCTGAGCGGAGGTGAACCCTACAAATGTCCACCCCTGCCGTGGACCTCACAAAGGCCTACATCAGGGGCAACTCCACTAACAGCGTGAGAACACAACCTACCTGCCTCATCTGCCTGCGCAGGAGGCCATACTTCCCGCCACAGTCAATGCCACGCATTCTTGCTTGCCACCCCATCCTCCTCCTTAGAAGAGGATTCTAGCTGGGCGCGTGGCTCCCTACAATAAGGACTGTATGGTCCCGTCTTTGTTCCCTGAGGCTATCAGTAGCTGTGGTCTGCCCAACACAAAGTGATTAAAGTGGTGTGAAGTGCCCCTCCCACTAGCTCAAAAGCAAACGTCATGGCTGGAGCTGGAGCAGCCATCTTGGGTTATGAGGTAGAAGCTGAATGCTGAGGAAGGCAGAGCAATGAAATAGAAGGGGCCCGGATGACTGTGGAGCCACCCCACCCACCCTGGCTGGTCCAGCCAGACTTTCTGTTCCATGGAAAGACCCTGCCTTGTTTTAGGCAGTTAATTTGGGTAATTCTGTTACAACAGTAAAACTATGTCCTAACTCAGGTATGCAGAAGACCTTCCCATCAAAGGTGAGTCTTACCATTACCCGTCCCATTCCCATCCTAATAGGAAATGTCCACCAGAAGCTCTGGGAAACCCCACAAGCAGGAACCCCTGTTCCCAACGAGATGCCTGCTCAGGTACCCACCTGGTGAGAACCACCCAAGTGCTATCCACGTGTGAACTCTCCAGTATCCACCCCAAATATAGTCCTGTCCTAGCACAGATCCTTGGTGAACTCTTCAAGACACTCTACCTATTTCTCCCCATTCACTCCACACCCACTTCAAAAGCTAAGTATTCTACTGGTCCCCGCGGCAGATGTGGATGCCTTTGTATGCCCCAACATCGAAGCTGATGAATGCCAGCCCTGTGGAAGGATTTCCCATCTTCCCCTCGGTCTTAGCCCTCTGATCTGACAGAGACATACATCCCATCCATCCCTCCTCCACTCCCACCCCACACATTGCATACCACCCTCCCAGGATGCTCGCACGTGCACACACACACACACAGCCCAAATGCCCACTCATCATTCCTGGCCTCGGACCTTCACCAGGCGAGTTTGAGCCCAACGGCTGATGAACAGTGGTTCCTGTCGGTTGGGTCTGAAGATGTAGGCACCTGAGGCCTGGGAGCTTAGGTTGTTTCCTGTACTGGCGTTGTACCTGGGGCCGGGAAAAGTAAGTGTCAGGTAAGAGACCCCAGCTCTCCTCCCAGCCCCTCCCTGGCCTGGTGGTCATCCCTCACCAGTAAAAGGCTTGGCGAACAGGCAGCAGGAGGTCCTGCTCCAGGTTCTTCATCTCCACCAAGAGCCCCGTGTCAGGGTCAAACCTGGCCGAGATGTACTGGGCAGGAGAGGGTGGACAGATGTTAATGAGCATGCCTTCAGCCAAGGGCAATTTCCTCCTTCCTGGGACTCGGGAGAAAACCCTAGAGTCCCTCTCCCCTCCTCTCTCTTGCTCACTCCTCACTCCTGACTCTACTGGCAAATCCTAGTAGCTCCACCTTCTACTTTATCATCCGTCTGCCCTTTCTGACCATCTCCAAGGTCTTCCTGGACTAGTGAGTGCTGCTGACCAATTCCTGATCTCCCAGGTCTTGTTTCGGACCAAAGGGTCATGGGTTTGATTCCGGTCAAGGGCACATACATCAGTTGCAGGCTGGATCCCTGGGCTGGGCGCCTGTGGGAGGCAACAATGTGTCTCTCTCACATCAATGATTCTCTCTGTCTCTCCCCCTCCCTTCCACTCTCTCTAAAATCAATGGAAAAAATATCCTCAGGTGAGGACTAACACACACACAAAAAAAAAATTTATAAATTTTAATTTATTTTAGCGCCTTTGTCTGCTGCTCCCTGCCAACCTGGATTCTTCTTCCCCCAAAATGTCCTCCAAGTGGCCTTCACTTAATTTAAAGGCCCCTACCACCATCAGCATTGACGTATATATCAAGTGCCATCCATAATCACACTAGTCCCTCCACACAGCCCCGGTAGAAAACATTGAAACTCAAAGGAAGGCAGTCACTCACTCAAGGACACACAATGGGGGGTGGTGACATTAGACCATGAACCCAAGACCTGCTGACCCACAGTCGATGGAGCTCACTATGACATCCCAAACATGTCACTGGGGCAGAGAAGAGGATCTGAAGGGTTCTCACCTCATTTTGGATGGTCAAGACCCGGGTCGAAGGCTTGACATATAATGAGGACTTGACTCGAAATAAGGACTTCCGGAATCTGGGCTCAGGGTGGTGAGCCCGTGGGCCCAAGCCAGGTACCTGGGTTACTGAGTAGATGCTGAAGCCGAGGGCAGGCACTGAGGCTGAGAAAAGCAGCTCCTGTGTATTTGAGCTGGGCATTGTCACCACCTGAGGACAGGGAGAAGGGAATCTGAGTCGAGAGGCTGTGCGTACACATATGGAGGTGTATGTACAGGGAGGGGTCACACTCCAGAAGGGGAAGGAGTCCCCGGACAGGGAGAAGAAATGTAGGTGTTGGGCAGGATACTGAGGGGGGAGAGGAATTCTGGGCTCAAGACCGCAGAGAAGCCCTAAGTGGATAGAGCACTGGCCTGCAAACTGAAGGGTCCCAGGTTCAATCTGGTCAAGGGGCACATGCCCAAGTTGTGGGCTCGATCCCCAGTGAGGGACTTGCATGAGGCAGCCAATCCATGATTCTCTCTCATCATGGATGTTTTTCTCTCTCTCTCCCTCTTCCTTCCTCTCTGAAATCAATAAAAATTAAAAATAAAAAGAGTGCAGAGAAGATTCAGTAGACAGAAAACAACCCAGGGGGAGGGGAGAGAGACTGTAGGAAGGAGAAGTGAGGGAGTAAGTGGGGGAAGGGATCTTTGAGGCAGAAGAGTAAGGGGGAAAATAAGATTCCAGGGGGAGGAAGAGGTTCATGGGAAGAGTCCTTCCAAGATGAGAGGAACATTCACAAGTAGAAAAATATTTCAGCCCCAGCCTGTTTGGCTCGGTGGATAGAGTGTCGGCCTGCAGACTGAAGGGTCTGGGGTTCCATTCCAGTCAAGGGCACAGGCCTGGGTTGGGGGCTCGATTCCCAGTAGGAAGCATGCAGGAGGCAGCCAATCAATGATTCTCTCTCATCATTGATGTTTCTATCTCTACCTCTCTCCCTCTTCCTCTCTGAAATCAATAAAAACGTATTTTTTAAATATATTTTATTGATTTTTTTACAGAGAGGAAGGGAAAGGGATAGAGAGTTAGAAACATCGATCAGCTGCCTCCTGCACACCCCCCACTGGGGATGTGCCCGCAACCAAGGTACATGCCCTTGACCAGAACTGAACCTGGGACCCTTCAGTCCGTAGGCTGACGCTCTATCCACTGAGCCAAACTGGCCAGGGCAAAAACATTTTTTTTTTTTAAAGAAAAATATTTCATAGGGAGATATTACAAAGAGACAAATACAGGGGAGGAATGTTCCCGGGAGATTTGATACTAAGGGGCAAAGGAGGCAGATTCAGAGAAGGAAGAGAAAGTACTGGGTGGGAGGTACTCATGGGCAGGCAGGTATCCATCAAGACAAGGATCCAAGGAGGCATGGGACCCAAGAGTGGGAGGGGTCCTTGGGGGGGAGGGAGAAATGCCCATGAGGGGAGTAGTCATTGGAGGAGGGTGTTCACGGGAGGAATATTCATTAAATGAGCTCACATCGCTGGGCACAACCGCACCACTGGGATCCTTCACGAGGAAAATGTGTTTGCTGACTGGAAGCCGCACCATCCAATCTACTTTCCGCCCCAAAGGGTTATAAACGATCACCTGGAACTGGGGTGGGAGGATCAGAGTGGCATGAGTCACAGCAGGCTTTGTCCAAACCCAGCCACCAGGCACTGCCACGACCCTGGGTGACCCAAGCCCCTATGTGGTCTCCATCCAGCCCTGGCTACACTGTGGCCCACGGATCTGGCCCAGAGGGACCTCTCAGAATAACGTGGCTACCAGTCCCACCTCACCTCCTCCCCGTCCGGGATTTGCAGCTCTCATCCCACCCATCACGCCTGCCTCCCCGCCCCGCCCCCCAGCCCAGCCATCCCAGCCCAAGCGTGGCTCACGCTCTCTGAAGTCTGGCTGAGCGGACACAGGCTGGTGTTGAGATTGTGGCAGAAGGTGAACACCTCTTTGGTGCCGCTGAGCCGCGCTAGCGCATTGCTCAGGAGAACCTGGGGAGGAACATACAGGCGGGGGTCCACTCTGCAAGCCCACGGGGAGCTGCCTCGCCCCCCCAGGCCCCGCCCTACAAGCCCTCTGGGCCCTGCCCCATTTCTGTCTCCGCACTCCCACCCCCGCCCCCCACCCCCCACCCCAGTAGCCCTTCCAGGCCTTGCCCCATTCAAGACCCCTCATTCCAGGCCCCGCCCCACCAGCTCTTATAGCTCCGCCTTGCTGCCTTGTCCCTGTTATCTATGCTCCTCCTGCCGCAAGCCCCGCCCACAGACCCTCCTAGACTCCACCCACTGCTTTGACCACGCCCTTCCTGCCTCTGCCCTGACGCCCCACGCACCTCACAGGGTTCCCAGCCTGCTGCCAGCTGGCGAGCGTAGTCATTGGCCACATGCTGCTTGGAGGTCCCACTGACGGCATCGTGGTGCTGGAGCACAGCCATGGCCTCATCTGCAGGCAGGTGGGGAGCGAGTGGGGAGCTGGGTGGGGTCTGTGCAGGACTCTGAGGCCTGATCCCAGAGAGACGCGAAAGGTACCGTGCAGGGCGCCAGGGTTCTCAGGGGCTTTCAGAAGGGACTCCAGAATGAGGTCACGGCCTGGTGTCCACCTTGGGCCCCGCCCCCACCCCCTCACCAACCATACACCTACTGAGGGGTGCACTGTCTCCAGAGCCATAGGGTCCCATGTTGGCCGCTGGACCTGCCAGTGCCTCCAGCTGGTTGCACACCTTAGGAGGGAGGGAATATGTTGAGGCACGGGCCGGCTGGGACCCCTGGGCTGCCCCCTTGAGTCTAGCACCCACCCACCTGCAGGAAGTTATAGCTGAGGCGCTCGTAGCGTTTGAGGGCCGGCCGGCTGGTAAAGTAGCCAGTCCAGAACATGTGCGGGCCATCGGCATAGGGGAAGAAGTCATCCTCCTTCACTGACCTGCAGCGGCAGAGGCATGGCGGGAGAGTCACTACCCACAGGGCATGCAAACGCCCCTCAAGCTCCCCCAGGCCCCCAAATACCAGGTGAGGTTGGCCTTGTTCAGCTCCCAGAGATAACAGGCCGGCGTGGAGTAGAGAACATTGACACGGCTCCCATTGGCCTGCTGCTGGGGGAAGGTGTTGCATGTGTGAGCCCTCCGGAGTCTGCAACTTCCTGAGGGGGTGGGCCCACAGGTGGGCAACACATACACACATTTATGCATCCCGTGGGTTCAGGGTCTCTTAATACACATTTGAATGCAAACCAATAACCAAGTGTGAAAATGTATTTTGGCCAAACCTAAATATTACCAGCCTGGAAAGAATTTCAGTGAAATATTACTAAACTTTTTAAATAATTTCAATTGTATTATTAAAAACTTTCACGGCTGCCCTAACCGGTTTGGCTCGGTGGATAGAGCATCGGCCTGCGGACTGAAAGGTCACAGGTTTGATTCTGGTCAAGGGCATGTACCTTGGTTGCGGGCACATCCCCAGTAGGGGGTGTGCAGGAGGCAGCTGATCGATGTTTCTCTCTCATCGATGTTTCTAACTCTCTATCCCTCTCCCTTCCTCTCTATAAAAAAAAACAAAAAACTTTCACGGCTGATGAACAAAAATAGATAGAGGCAGAGCAGCATTGAACAGATTGTCAAACTACAGCAGGAAGGCAGGGGAGAGGAGTTGGGGGCAGGGCTGGGGTAAGAGATCAACCGAAGGACTTGTATGCATGCATATAAGCATAACCAATGGACACAAGACACTGGGGGTAGGGGAGGTCGGGGAAGATCAAGGGGAGAGAAAAAAGGAGACATGCATAAAAAAAAAACTTTCACGGGAAAATTAAGTCTGACATATAGGGCAGCAGTCAGGTTGTTGCTAAATGACACAACTGTTGTAATGAATAGACGCTCACTTTCAACCGAGGGAGGCAGAGGAACAGGCTCAGCTGGTTAGCGTCTCGTCCCAATATGCCGAGGTTGTGGGTTTGATCCCCGGTCAGGGCACATACAGGAATCAACCAATGAATGCATCAATAAGTGGAACAACAAATCACTGTTTCTCTCTCTCTCTCTTTCTCTCTCTCTTTCTCTCTCTCTCTTTCTCTCTCTCCTCTCTCTCTCTCTTCCCCTCTCAAATCAATCAATAAAAACATTTAAAAAAAAGTGACATCTTCCATGAGGAAAGGATGTTTGTGTCAGTACCTGGTACAAGTAGATGCTCATTCACTCACTTGGAGGGAAGTGCATGAGTCCACAGGCCTTTAAGTGCGGACACACATCTACACGTCTTCAGCACAGTCACATACACCGTGACATACACAGACCACACACATACTGTATCCCTCAGCAATCACTCGATTCTTCAACAGGCTCAGGATGGCTGACGCAATCTAGAACCACAGGCCGGCCCTGCTCTCATGGGATTCACATCCAAGTGCAGGAGAGAAACCGGACAGATAGTCAGTCGGTTACAATCAGCCTGGATGTGACAGCTATTTGTGAAGACTGGAGTGAGTACAAGGAAGAGCAGGAGCTCTGCCTGGGGTTTGTGAAGGCTTCCTGGAGTAAGAGACATGGGTATCTTAAAGGAGAAGCAGAATGTTTTCAGCCTCAAATAATAATAATAAACAAAAACCGTAATACTTATTATTTACCCAGCACTGTTCTAACTCATCTGTGTAAATGAACCCATTAAACTCTCATCCACAGCCTTACCAGGTGAGAACCCCTATTGTGCCCTCTTTCTAGATAAGAATACAGGGAGGCACTGAGTGCTAAACACTTCTGAAGGTCACAGAGCCAGCAAGTGGCAGAGCAGGATGAGAACCAAGAGACTCCCACTTCCAGTAGAGTGGAGTGGTCAAAGAAGCCGGCAGTGGCGGGAGAAAAACCAAGGAAGTGTGATGTCCTGACGGCCCGGGAACATGGTATTTGCAGAAGGAAGTGATCAGGTTTTCAAGGCTCCTCGGGGACATGGGGAAGGCTGAGAAATGTCTGTTGGAAGACCCTTGGTGATGTTCCTGAGAGCTGTTTTGGTGAAACAGCAGTGCAGGAAGCAAGCAGAAGTTGAGGACATGGAGATTGTGCTGACAGACAACTGTGAGGACGGAAGTGATGGGAAGGGACATCTTAGATGGAAGAGGGGAGACAGGTTCTGTGTTCGTGGGACAGTGACTGCCTGCCCACACAGCCACAAGCCACAGGCCAATTACAGGAGCCACGCCACTACATCTGAATAATGGCCACCCAGAAACGTCCATGTCCTAATACCTGTGGCATGGCAAACAGGAATTAAGTTTGCAGGTAGAATTAAGTTGCTAATCAAATGAACTTAAAACAGATATTGTCCTGCCCTAGCTGGTTTGGCTCAGTGGATAGAGCGTTGGCCTGTGGACTGAAGGGTTCCAGGTTGGATTCCGGTCAAGGGCACATGCCCTGGTTTCGGGCTGGATTCCCAGTGGGGAGTGTGAAGGAGGCAGCCGATCAGTGATTCTCTTCATTGATGTTTCTATCTTTCTCTCCCTCTCCCTTCCTCTCTGAAATCAATAAAAATATATTTTTTTAAAAAAACAGGTATTATCCTAGATTATCTGGGTGACCCCAATGTAATCACAAGGGTCTTTAAAAGAGGTAGAGGGAAGTGAAAGAAGTAAGAGTGAGAGAAAGAGATGTGGCAGTGGAAGCAGGGTCAGACTTTAAGATGGAGGGAGGGCGCCATGAGCCAAGAAATGTGGGCGGCCTCCAGAAGATGAACAAGGCAAGGCAACTTTCCCCTAGAGCTTCCAGAAGGAAGGCAGCCCGCCCTGCTGACATGTTGATTTTAGCTCCGTGTTGAACTTCTCCCCTTAGAACTCTAAGATAATATATTTCTGTTGTTCGGAGCTGCTACGTTTCTGGTGATTAGCTCATTATAGGAGCAAAGGAAAACTAAGAGCGCACCCACAGCTACTCCTCTTGACCCAAGGCCCGGGGATCTAAGCACGCATGTGCACACAGGGTTGGCACGCTCACCTGGGCATTGACCAGCTGGATGAGCTTGTCAAGGTTCTTGAACCACATGTTGGCATTCTCATACTGGAAGTCCGAACCCATGGTCATCACAGTGTGGTTGGTGCGGTAGAACTTGCCCTGCAGACAGAGTGGAGGTGTCCTCAGGACAGAGTGTCCTGGCCACCTTGTGCACAGCTATTTCTTGGTATCTATGTGGTCAGTTGTGGATGCACAGTAGCATGGGGAGAGGGGTGTGCAGAAGTATGTCACATGGGAACACAGGGACATGAATAAAAATAGCCACAAGTTGTTGTGTTAATTCTCTTGGGCCTGCCATGCTGTTTCATGACCACGGTGAGTGTGTGTGGAGGGGAAGGGCTCCACAGGCTTCTAATCAGGAGCAAATCCAGGAGGACCAGGTGAGGTGAACAGACTATCACCTTCCTCTGAGGGTATGAGGAGGTATTAGGGAATCCATCCCCGGGCTGTGAGAAGGACCTGATGCAGTGTGTACCCCTGTTTTCCGGGTTCTGGGCACTGGGGTTACCTGGTCTTGGGCTAACTTTAGGAAGTAATCAACCAGTTCTCTGGCGTTGTACTCAGGGCTGCGGTGGTCATCCACGATGGGTTCGTCAGCACACACGACGTCCCAGCACAGTTTCTCCGGTGGATTGTAATTGTTGGGGAGCACACCTGTGGCCACACTAGACTCAGGGGGTAGTCCAGCGCCCTGGACCTGCCCTGGAGTCATAGCCTGCCATGCCCCACCCAAGTCGGACGTCAGAATTTCCAGGGGCCCAGTGCAAAGTGCTGAGCCCGTGGTGGCAAGTTATTAAAAACTTCAGGATGATGACAGCAGAGTGTAAAACCATGCCTCTGGAGGCGGCCCTGCCCCCACCCATCCACCCCCTTACTGGTGAAGAGGTCGGCGGTGGGGGGCTTCAGGCTGGCACTGGCCCGCCACACCTGCTCCATCTCCAGCTTCGTCTTCCGCACCAGTTTATCTTGGTAATCCAGGCGCCCGAAGAAGAAGCCGTCAAAGCCCATCTGGGAGCGGTGGGGGATGAGGGCAGGAATGGAGGGCAGGATGCTAAGTGCGAGGCCTTCTCACCACCACCCCTCACCCCCCTCCGCATGAAAGGAGTGGGTCAGAGCACAGAAGAAAGCAGGTCTATCCCTCTCTCCCTCTCCCTTCCCCTCTCTGACATATGTATATTAAGTGTATATATTCCACTTCCGCAGGCTGAGGATGGAAGGGGTCATGGCACTGGTCAAGAAGCCTCTAGCAAAACAGGGCAGGCCTCCACCTGCCACGTGGCTTGGGGAGGAGCCAGGATCCTAGCAAAAGGGGGCAGGGCCAGGAGAGGGGGAGTCGGCAGCTAGAGGGGGGTGGTCGGCCTGGGCTGAGGCAGAGGGAGGTCAAGGCCAGAGAGGAAAAGCAGTGGGACTCCAGGGGTAGGGTCTCAAGACTTTAGAGGGCCAGGTCCCAAGGATGGGCGGGGATTGAGTGGCCGAAGGAGGAGGAGTCAAAGCAATGAAGGGGCAAGTCCAAGGGAGGTTGGGAAGGTACCTGCGCAAACAGTGAGGCCTGCTCCCGAGAATGGCCAAAGGGGTCGATGTGCCAGGCCACCCGGGGGCGCCCGTCGTTGCCAAACGTGTCCTCAAGGAAGCGGAGCCCTAGTGTCATCTGGTCTATGATGGCTCCGTAGTGGGTGGCCGCCTCGTCATTCATCACCCAGCCACCGTTGGCAAACTCCAGGCGCCCTGTGCCAGTAGGGGCAAAACCCAGGTGGGCTGTCAGGGCCAGGAGTGGGGGCTGGGGTTGGCAAGGCAGGGGATGAGAAGACCTGCCTGCATGCCCAGGCCTGGAAGAAGAGAGGTCTCGCCCAGGCCAGTATAGCCAGATATGGAACGGAGGGCCTCCTGCATAGCAGGCTTCCCAGAGGATCTACTGGAGATGGGGCCTTGCAGGATGCGTAAGAGTTCTACAAAGAAAGGGAAATTCCAGGCGGGCAGACCACATGCGCAGTCATTCTGCACATAGCATGATAAAACCTCAGAAGGAAGGGTGGCAAAAACAGAAGCTAGGCTGGGCTTCCTCCTTTCACTTCCTTGGGGCAGCTCACCCTGGCGCACCAGATCCCGCACAACATCCTGTGTTGCGTTTGTCTGTTGATGCCACCAGCGGGAGAAGAAGGCCATCTCCACGTAGACGAAGCGACGGGCGGGCTGCGCCAGCAGGGAAGCGATGACGGAGTCTAGGATGTACTGCACACCTGCATGTTGGACTCTGTTGTAGACTGTGGACACAGGGGTCAGGCAATCAGGGGCCAGCAAGCCAAAGGGGACATTCCTAGACACAGGACCGCAAGCTGGGCATTGCCCCCACCCTAATATCCAGGACCCAGAGAGGATCTGAAGAGCTGGGAGGGGTCGGGGAGTCCCAAGCGTCAGTCCGCACCCTCTACTCACTGCCATAAAAGTACTGGTCCACTGTCTTGAGCCAGCCCACGTCATCATGTGTGTGGGCCACCAGGTGCACATTGAGCATGTTCGGCTTCACCGCGGGGCAGGTCTGCACAGGGACCCCAAATGCACACTCACACACCCTGTCACTTACCCCAAGGTTAAGAGGCAGGTTGGGGTGGGAGTAGGGGTGGGGGGCACAGGTAAGTCTTGATCTAGAGGTGAGTAACTCAGAGAGGTCGGGACAGGCACTCCCAGGGAGGACACACACATAGCTGCACTGACAGATACAAACTCCTAGTGGCACCTCCTCAGGGCAGCTGTCACTCACAGCCTGGGAATGTAACAGGAGTAGCTAATATTTATGAAGCATTTATAAAAACCGAGCAGCCACCTTGCGGGACAGGGACACTAGTACCTCCAGTTTGCAGATGCGAGCGCTGAGATCAGGGAAGTGTAGTGACGGACAGTCACGCAGCCAGGAAGTGGAAGAGCCAGGATGGAACTCCAGGCCGGCCGCCGCGAGCCCCAGTTCTCAACCAGCGCCCGCCCGCACCCCCAACCCCCACACGCACACGCCCAATCACACGGTTCAATGCATGCAAAGTCCAGGCAAACTGACCCACAGAAGCAGGAAGGCAGGAACAGGCAGCCCCATTCTCAGGCGCGCAGAGCACGCCCTCAGACCACAGGGTCATAGTAGCAACCATAAACGAGGCAAGCACGGAGCAGACCCACCCGCACCTCCACACCCCACTCGGGGCTTCCCTCTGGCTTCCCTCTGGCTTGTGGACATTTCCGCTCGCGGACTCCCGCTCACCTCGTATCCCGCGGCCCGAACGCTGGGCGCAGCCAAAAACAGAAAGAGGAGGGAAAGCGGTGGGAGCGGTGGGCACAGTGCACGCGAGCTCGTCCAGGGCCACGCTGCGCCCCGGCCGCCGCGGGCGCGCACCCCCAAAGGCCGCGCGTGGGCTCCCATGGCTGCTCCTCCGCCGCCGCCGCCGCCGCCGCCGCCGCCTCGCCTACAGCCAGCTCCCGACCCCGCAGAGGCGCAGCAAAGGCCCCGCCTCCATATTGCAGTCTAGCCAATGGGAGCTTGTATAGGCGGGGCTAGGGCGCCACTCGGCCTGTTATTGGATGAGGCACTGGCCGCCCCACCCTGGTTTAGCAGAAGAGCGGGGAGGGTTTCGCCGCCGCGGTGCGGACTTGGAGACCCGCTCTGTCCCTGTGCGCGCCGAGGTCTCACATGTTCCTGCCCGCGCCGGGTGGCCTCGGAGGTGGAGAGGGTGCCGGGGTCCTCCGGCGTTACATCACCCTTCAGGGCTAGGAGCGGGGAGGGTCTGATGGGTGTCCTATTCTGTCCAGTGGGAATTGAGCGCTGGGAACGGAGGCATCCAGCCTGCTTGAGAGAAGTCAGTACACGCAGACCCAGGAAAAAGCCCCAAGACTGAAAATCTATCTCCATAAGCAGAGGGCAGGGGAACACCGAAGGACGAGTCTTCCTCCTAGTCTAACAGTTAACGGAGCTTATTAAGGGAAACTTACCTAAGAGGCACCTCTTGCCTGTCTACAGGAGGAAATGGGTCCCTGTGCCGCTTGACAGGGTGAGGGGAGAGGGGAGGACAGTCATAGGTACTAGTACGTGAATGCTACCAGGTATGGAAATTATTTCACATGCTCGTACGGGTCAGAACAATACCCTGTTGCCGGAACCAGCGCATAGCAGGGGCAAGGGGAGGTGCTGGTTTATGTCAGAATGAACATCAAATACAGTCACACAGTGTCTAAGGGAGGTTTGCAGTAGGCAATCTCCCCCTTCTGCCCAGGTCCAGCTCTCGGGTCCAGCAGTGGAAACTTCACGGAGCAGTCTCTCCTCCACACTCTACCCGTCATGACCAGCTCTTACGATCTCACATGACGCCCTGTTCCCCAAGGTGCCCTGAGTGGTCAGCAAGGGGCTTCAGTAGCAGGGCAGTAGCTCTCGTTTAGCTGCCTATTGACCTCATTGGAAACATAGTCGGCAGCAACAGTACAGACACATACAAGAAAAGAGATCAGTTAAAAGAAGCCGTCCATGCCCTAACCGGTTTGGCTCAGTGGCTAGAGCATTGGCCCGCTGAGGGAAGGGTCCCAGGTTCGATTCCGGTCAAGGGCGTGTACCTTGGTTGCAGGCACATCCCTAGTGGGGGGTGTGCAGGAGGCAGCTGATGGATGTTTCTCGCTCATTGATATTTCTCTCTATCTCTCTCCCTTCCTCTCTGTAAAAAAATCAATAAAATATATTTTTAAAAAAGAACAAGTCGTCCAAGTATTAGGAACTTTTTCCATCATGCTTCTCCTCTGCCAGGACCTAAACCGGTGAGTTAGTAAGTCACCTAGGTTTTGGCAAGGTCATTTAAGGCATTTACATGAGTTTTCATATGTACTAACAAAGAAGAAATATTAGCAGATTCACCTGGTATAGGAACACAACATTCAGTTTGGATAATGATACAGGTCCCCCCAAACCCACCCCCCACCACACACATACACAGGCCTGTAACTGATTGCTACAGGAACAGCAGGAAGTCTAAGGTCAGAAAGACAAATATTTAGCCCTAGCTGGTTTGGCTCAGTGGATAGAGCATCAGCCTGCAGACCAAAGGTTCCCAGGTTCGATTCCAGGCCAGGGCACTTACCTCAGTTGCAGGCTCCTCCCCAGCCAGGGCCCTGGTCAGGCTCATGCAGGGGGCAACCAATCAATGTGTTTCTCTCACATCCACACCACTATTTCTCTCTGTCTTTCCCTCTCTCTTCCACTCTCTCTAAACATAAAAAATAATAAAATTCAATGGAAAAATATCCTCAGGTAAAGATTAAAAAAAAGAAGAAGACAAATATTTAGTAGGGACTTGAATTGGGAGATCTAGGAGAATCATACTTGCAGTCTGATTTTAGGTGTTAATGTAGCCGCAGTGCTTGGAACCTGGCCAGGCTGGAGGTGCTCTTCCTGACCAACAAATAAGGAGGTGAATAGGGGGAGGACTATATTAGATCAGGACCCCTACCTTCTGCCCTCCTTCAATGGTGCATGAACCAGTCTGAGGATAGCCTGTCTCCATGGCTCCTGACTGCCATTAGAACAACATGGTCCTACAGGAGGCTGAGCAGTTCCTCTCCCGCAGGAGCATGAACTAACCAGCGCATCACAGGGTGGTTAGTATGTGATCACGGATTTCAGTAAATGCTCCAGGGACGATAAGGCGTGGTGCCTTCAATATCATGGCCCACTGGTCCTTTGTTTCTCACACCTTAACCCTATTGGGTGCCTCATTTAAGCTCCCAACTTGGCATATAGGCCCCACAGTTGGTCATTTAAGAGTATTTACAGCCCTAACCGGTTTGGCTCAGGGAATAGAGCGTCAGCCTGCAGACTGAAGGGTCCCGGGTTCGATTCCGGTCAAGGGCATGTACCTTGGTTGCGGGCACATTCCAAGTAGGGTGTGTGCAGGAGGCAGCTGATCGATGTTTCTCTCTCATTGATGTTTCTAACTCTCTATCCCTTTCCCTTCCTCTCTGTACAAAATCAATAAAATATAATTTTAAAAAAAGAGTATTTACACTTGGAAAAACACCTTTGTATACTGGCCAAAATTGGTATTCCAGTTAGTAAGTTAATCTGTTAAGGACCCCATTTTAAAATATATATATATATATATATATATATATATATATATATACTTTATTAATTTCAGAAAGAAAGGGAGGAGAGAGAGACAGAAACATCAGTGATGTGAGAGAATCATTGATGAGCTGCCTCCTGCATGCCCCACACTGGGGATCAAGCTTGAAACTCAGGTATGTGCCCTGAATGGGAATTGAACCACGACCACCTAGTTCATAGGTCGATGCTCAAACACTGAGCCATGCCAGCCTGGCAAGGACCCCATTTTTCCATTCTAACAAACCCAGTTGCCTGTGGGTTATTTAGGAAATGGAACCTGCATTCAATAACTGAATTGAGCCCTAGCAGGTTTGGCTCAATGGATACAGCATCAGCCTGCGAACGGAAGAGTCCCAGGTTCAATTCTGGTCAAGGGCACATGCCCTGGTTGTGGATTCAATCCCCCAGTAGGGGGCATGACAGGAGGCAGCGGATCAATTATTCTCTCTCACCATTGATGTTTCTATCTTTCTCTCCCTCTCCCTTCCACTCTGAAAACAATTAAAACACATATCCATATCCATATCCATACACATATACATACATACACATATTCATATCCATACACATATCCATATCCATATACACATCCATATATACATATACATATACATAAAATTCTTACTCTAGTGAAAAAAAACCTGCATTGACCAGGGCACTGTATGTTAAAGGCAGCCCTGCCTCCTTGGCATGCGCCATCCTATTTGGGCACTACCGGGCCCACTCTTCCAGAGCACCCAGTCTGCGGTATCAACTAACGGGTTAGTTGCTAAGGCATGTATTTTTTTAAATATACTTTATTGATTTTTTTCAGAGAGGAAGGGAGAGGGATAGAGAGTTAGAAACATCGATGAGAGAGAAACATCGGTCAGCTGCCTCCTGCACACCCCCCACTGGGGATGTGCCCACAACCAAGGTAACACGTCCTTGACCAGAATCAAACTTGGGACCCTTCAGTCCGCAGGCCGACGCTCTATCCACTGAGCCAAACCGGTTACGGCTAAGGCATGTATTTTTGCCAAGGCGTCTGCTTTCTGAGTACCTGGAGATGTCTTATGGGCAGGGACATGGAAGATACAAAGATCTTCCCTGGGCTCTTGTGGGCCCATATAAATATCTTTCCACACCTCTTGACCCAAAAAAAGGTTTGTTCATAATCATCCTCCCCTCCATTTCAGTTACCCAAGAAATAAAGTCAGTTCCTTTAAAATGGCCCAATTGTCAACACACAGGCTCAGTGGCCAAGATTCGTGTATGACACCAACCACACAGCTTCTAACTCAGCCCACTGACTATTGAGGTTTGTTCCTGTTTCCACCCAGAGTGTCAATGGAAAACTGAATGGCAACTGCAGTCAAAGTAGATGAATTACCCTCCCTAGAGCTGTTAGTATACCAAGTGCCAGCAAGAAGTTCCCCTTGTCCTCCCCAGGTCTCAGGGCCCAATCCAGGCATGGGAGCAGGAGCATTGGGAGGCTCAACACAGTTAACAGATCTAAGAGTTGCTGCATCTCTAGAGACAATGGACTATTTGACAACGTGCTCCTCTGCTGCGGGTGGGCATGCCACTAAGTCAGCGTTGGAGTCTGAGCCATAGCAGAGGCGGTTGGCGGGTCATGTGATCTGTCCACCCCTTGATGGGAAGGGAAGTTACTCTAACTGGCTGCTCTTTGGTAAGACCTTCCACCTCAGGAGCGCTGTATACGCTGCCAATCATTGTTCTACCAAGGTGTGATTTCTGCCTCTTCCGCAACTGGGACCAGAATGCATGGGGCACTCACTTCTTGTGCTGATGCTGCACGCCTTCTGGGGTGACTGAAACAGCTGATGTGAATGGTGACCTGGCCTGGAAGCTCCAAGGGCTCTCATCTGTTGGACTAGTATTTTTGTTTTCTCAAAGGCAGCTTGTTGTTTGGCTCCCCAGTCCCATATACGTCCCTTCTTTTAAAAAAAAAAAATTATTTACTTTTTTATTTTTATTATATTTTATTGATTTTTTACAGAGAGGAAGGGAGAGGGTCAGAGTCAGAAACATCGATGAGAAAGACACACCGATCAGCTGCCTCCTGCACACCCCCCACTAGGGATGTGCCCACAACCATGGCACATGCCCTTGACAGGAATCGAACCTGGGACCTTTCAGTCCACAGGCCGACGCTCTATCCACTGAGCCAAACCGGTCAGGGCTATATGTCCCTTCTTAACTGGACAATATAATAGGCAAAGGATATGTGCTAAATGGAGTATAAATGTTCCCCAGTACCCCAAAATTCTCACAGAAGGCTGTACCTTTTTCACATCATTTGGTATTGGGTAGACTCATACCTCATCTATGACAGCCTCAGGGACAATGTGAGTCTTACCCAATCATAGGACTCCAAACGACTACACTGCAGTGCCCAGACCTGGAGTGTGTGTGTATATATATATATATATATATATATATATATATATATATATATATATTTGATTTTTTACAGAGAGGAAAGGAGAGGGATAGAGAGTCAGAAACATCAATGAGAGAGGAACATCAATCAGCTGCCTCCCGCACACCCCCCCACTGGCCTGTGTTTGGATGTGCCTGACCTGGAGTTTTCTATGTATTCACTTCCCATCCTCTCTGTTGTAGATGGCCCAGTAAATCCTGCAAGGTTGTCTGCAGCAGAGGCAAATCTTCATAGGTTGGCATTATGTCATCAATACAATTCCATTTCGTAGAGATCAGGAAGGAAAACAGTGACAGGTCCTGAGCCACCATCCCATGGCATATAGTGGGGCCATGTAAATAGCCTTAAAGGAGCACTCAGAACGTATATACCCCAAGTGCAAAACACATTTTCTCATAGTTTGTTACTGTGAGGGTATCAGCCTTGTGGCAGGGAAGGGTTCAACCCATTCAGAAAATATACCACAACAACAAGAACATATTGATAACGCATGCTAAGTGGCACTTAAATAAAAGTCCAGCTTAAATGCCCTCGGGTGCATGGAGGAATGCGGTAACAAAACATGGGTCTTACCAGGGAGCCAGGAAGAACCCAGCAACTATCTTGTGTTTCCCTTAGCCCCACTTTAATTCACAATCATTGTTTATCCATTGTTGTTGCTTTTTCAAATTATAAGGGAGTTTATTTAGAAAGTTTCAGAGATAGAAGTGAGCCAGCTGGGCTGAATAGGCTCAAGAAACAAGTACAGAGGCAAAAGAAGGGCCCTGGAAACTTAGTTGAGAGAAAAGCAAAGGGACCGAGCCTGGGAGAAGAAGAGGGAGGAGGGAAAGGTACGGGTGCATCCCAGGGGGAAAGTGCCCATTGTTTACCCATCTTAATTTCCCTGACTGAGAAGCTGATAATTGCCATGTCACAAGAACATCAAGATGGCAAAAGTATAGCACTAATGGGTCATTTTTACAAAAGTAGAATGGGCTTCATCTACATATGCACAATATTTATACATTTACTAGAGGCTCAGTGCACAAAATTCGTGCACGGGTAGGGTCCTAGGCCTGCCCACCAGGGCCTCCCTTCCCCGGCTGCTGGCCAGGGTCTTCCTTCGTTCCACACTGCCTCCTGGTGGCCAGCGCACATCATAGCGAGTGGTCAGTCTCCCGGTTGAACTCCTGTGGGGACAATTTGCATATCAGGCTGATAGATAGATAGATAGATAGATAGATAGATAGATAGAGATTTGTTAGTTTGTTTGTATTTTGTGGTTGAGTTTTCATCAAGTCAGCTAGGGCATTTCAAATACAGAAGGTTAGCTTTTACATTGAGAAGATTTCATTTCCTTAAGTAATCAAAGACCTGGTAAGACAACATAAAACACAGAAAATTATTTTGATAAAACATAGAATCTGTGCGTTCAAGGCAGAAAACTTATTACAATAACAGGAGCAAACCCACAGTCCAAGAAAAGTTTGTCCATTTAACAGAGAGAAAGAGACCCAAACTCTATTACTTTTGATGTTTCAATCCACTTAATTAAATCTATACTAATTATAGCTTGACCATACATTAAAAATTTTTTTCCAAACATTTTTTCATAAACCTTCTACAATTACTGCTAAAGATTTCACCTAAAAACCTTTTATTCTGCCCTGGCTGGTTTGGCTCAGTGGATAGAGTGTCAGCCTGCAGACTGAAGGGTCCCAGGTTCGATTCTAGTCAAGGGCACGTGCCTGGGTGGCAGGCTTGATCCCCAGTTGGGGATGAGGGGGTGCAGGAGGCAGCCAATCAATGATTCTCTCTCATCATTGATGTTTCTCTCTCTCCCTCTCCTTTCCTTTCTAAAATCAATAACAAATATATATTTAAAAAACCCTTTTATTCTACTTAATCTATTTAATTTATTAGTTAACAATTATGTTTAGGTTACCAAAAATAATTTAATGAGACTTGAGATACAATTAGCCTTTTTTAAAATTATTCAGCCCATATTTTAAGTTATTACCTTTTTTTGTCGTTGTTGGTAATTCCCACCCAAGGATATTTTTTCATTTATTTTTTTTAAATTTTTGTCTTTTGATATATTTTTTTATTGATTTCAGAGAAGGGAGAGAGATAGAAACATCAATGATGAGCGAGAACCCTGATCAGCTGCCTCCTGCATACCCCCCACTGGGGAGGATCAAGCCTGGGCATGTGCCCTTGGCTGGAATTGAACCCGGGACCCCCCAGTCCACAGGCCAATGCTCCATCCGCTGAGCCAAACTGGCCAGGGCTGATTTTTTTTTAGATTAGAGAGAGTGGAAGAGAGAGGGAAAGACAGAAAGACAGAGAAACATCAGTGTAAAAAGGAACACATCGATTGGTTGCCTCCTACACGAGCCCCCACCCAGGTCCCTGACCAGGAAGGAGTCTGCAACCAAGGTACGTGTCCTTGACCAGAACTGAATCCGGGACCCTTTGGTCCACAGGCCAACACTCTAGCCACTGACTCAAACCAGGTAGGGCTAAGTTATTACTTTCAGTGACAAATGTATAAGCCTAGGTAAAATAAAGGTATCATACTTAATTCTGATAACTCTAAAGACATATCTGTTTGATTTTTTAAAAACTTTAAATAATTTTTATTGATTTCAGAGATGAAGGGAGAGGGGGAGAGAGACAGAAACATCAATGATGAGAGACAATTTTCTGCACATCCTCTACTGGGGGTTGAACCCACAACCACCTGCCCTGACCAGGAATCAAACCATGGGCTACTGGTTCATAGATCGATGCTCAACCACTGAACCACACCAGCCGGACAAGACATATCTGTTTTATTTTATTTATTTTTTTTTGGGGGGGGGAGGATTTAAAAACACACACTTTTATTTTAAAAAATTAAAATTACACAAAAAGACATATCTGTTTTAATTAAACCAACACACTTAAACTAGCTTTAATGACAAATCATGTGATTTTCCCAGATCATGTGATTCTGAGAAAGCATTTGGGTTAATTTCTGTATCTCTGAGAATTTTAGAATACCCAATCCTTAATTTATAGAAGCACTAACTCCATTAAACCAATTAAACATAGCTCTTTTACAAGTTAGCAACACCATTCTGAGATAGAAACTACTACACCAAACAACACATATATAGACACACATGAACACACGGCTTTTAAAAAAGAGGTGGGCCCTGACCAGTTTGGCTCAGTGGATAGAGCATCGGCCTGCGGACTGAAGGGTCCCAGGTTCGATTCAGGTCAAGGGCATGTACCTTGGTTGCAGGCACATCCCCAGTAAGGGGTGTGCGGGAGGCAGCTGATTGATGTTTCTCTCTCATCAATGTTTCTAACTCTATCCCTCTCCCTTCCTCTCTGTAAAAAAAATCAATAAAATATATTTAAAAAAAAAAAAAAGAGGTGGGATCTGTTCAAAGGAGCTTCCTCCCCACCCATGCCACCTTTATGTGCTAGTCCCTATGCTAACAGAGTTGTAGACATTCTAACATCTTTTTCTAGTTTCAGTTCTTCCTTTCTAACCCTGTCTTTTGCCTCTAGGTGGGCATGTGACCAGTACAGTTGTAGCCATAAATTTCCTGCCTTGCCACAGTGCAGTTCCTTAAACAAGTACGAGACCAGCCAGCATTTTCAGGGTGTCCCCCGTACTCATGTACTCTTGTAGTAGTCCAGTGTCTAGCATACAGCTCACCCGTCCCCACATAGAGGTCAATGGCCAGGATGACCCCCTTTACCAAAGCCTATTTCTTTGGTCTCCTGGCCGGCTTGCCAATAGTTAGTACACGCACGCCCAGGGGAAAGCCCCAGACAGAAAATCTACCTCCATCAGCAGAGGGTGGGGAATGACCAAAGAAAGCTGCCACTCCTCTCTAATAATAGTTTTAAAGGGAAACTGACATGCAGGTGTGTCTTGAGTGGCTGCCGGTTGAAATTGATCCCCATGCTGAATTGTACAGGGTAAAGGGAGGAACCGTGACATACACTGATAATGTGGAAGCTATTAGGTATGGGAGATCATCTCACATGCTCGAACATGTCAGGACAACCTGTTCCAGGAACCCGCACGAGGCAAAAGAGGGGTGATCTGTGTCAGAATGAACACCAAGTACAATCAGAAAGTTGTGTTGTTGTTTTTTGAGGGGGAGGAGGGGTTTCCTGAGCAATCTCCCCGTTCTAGTCCAGGTCGGCTCTCAGGTCCTACAGCAGTCAAGTCATGGAACAGCCTCTTCCCCTCTGGGGGAAGACGGTCTTTCATGCCTTTCCGATTCCCTATCAGTCCATCTAGTTCAATGACATTATCTGGCTCCTTTGGTAAGAAAACCAAAGCCCAGCCCCAGCTGGTCTGGCTCAGTGGATGGAGCATCGGCCTGCAGACTGAGGGGGCCCAGTTTCGATTCCGGTCGAGGGCACGCACCTCGGTTGCAGGTTTGCCCCCCCCACACCTCACACTGATGTTTCTCTCTCTCCGTCTCTCCTCCCTTCCTCTCTCTGAAAAGATCAATAGAAAAACATCCCGGGGTGGGGATTAACAATAAACAACAAAAAGAAAATCAAAGCCCAGATTCCTCAGGTCAGCAGGGCCACCTGCTGAGTTGCCAGAGGTGAGGGTCACTGTCCTGTCTCCGGCAGCTGACGTAGGGCACGAAGGTCGTGAATAAGCAAGTGAAGCAGAAGGCTCCAGACGGGCCTCACCCCAGGCCTGAGGGAGTGGAGGAACTGGAGCCCTTCTAGGCGAGCACCCTCGATGCACAGAAGGAGAGGTCTCAGAACAGCCAGAGTGCAAATCTTTATTCCCAGCTGGTTTCCGCAAGAAAATGAGCGTTCATACCTAGAAACAAGGACCGCTCTCCCCCAGCAGCTCCCAGGGTGGGGAAGGAAGGCAGGAGTATATCTAGGGTTTCCCCCTCCCTGCCCCAGGAGATGTGGGACCCCAGGGAAAGGTCCAAGTTCCTTCCATCCAGCTGGGGGCCCTGTAGCTACCTCACCCAGGGCAGCCAGCAGCTGAGGGCAGGAGGCTCAGCGGCTAAGGACCAGCCCTGGAGGAAGGTGTTTAGAGAGGTCCAGGATATGACTCCTCTAGGCTGACGATCACCAAGGGGGTGTCATGGGCTGAGGGTTCTGAAGATACGACATCACCACGGCAGAGATGGACAGCCTGAGACCGGAGAAAGGTGTCAGTCCAGATGGGAAAGCTTGCATCCGCCCTCCCCTTACTTAGGAGTCCCTCCTTCTCCAGGCCCAGCCTCACATGAAGCTACTCATCATTTGCTTAGTGTCTTCAGAGCTCCGGGAGTTGGCGAAGCTGATGAAGGAGCAGTAGACAGCAACCCAAGCGCACCACTTCAGCTGGGGAAATGTGCGTAGACGGGTGGGTGAGGTCAGTGGAAGACAAGAGGCATTCCCAGGCACTGGTTCCCACCCCCTGGTTCCAACTGGGCCAGCGTAAACCTTTCCCCCCCTGAGCCCCAGGAGCCCCTCAGCCTCATCCACCCAGAGCCTCCTCGAGGTACAGAGTTGCTTGGCCTACCTACCCCCTGGCCAGGGCAGGGCCTCTGACTCCACCCGCAGACCTAAAAAGACTAGACTTCGACACAGCCCGGCATGCTCATGGCCCCTCTTTCTCCACCATCCCCTCCAAGTGGCTTTCCAGTCTGGCCCCACCCTCACATCAACCTCCCACATACCCACCCTGACCCGGATTCCTGGCTTCCCCGCCCCTCAGCGCCGGCCCCGCTTCATTCCGAAGCCGCCCGTGGCCTCGCAGCCCCGCAGAGACTCGCAGCCCTGCCCACCTTGAGCATGAGGCCGCACATGCTGAAGATCATGCCGAGCAGGTTCATGTAGTCCGGCGTCGGGTCGTCCAAGGCCGGGTTACACTCGCTCGGCGGAGGCTTGTACCTGCGGCGGGATGGAGAGTCAGGGGCACTCGCGTCCCGCCCCCGGGTGGACAAGTGCGTCCCCGGGCCCCGGCCCACAGTCCCAGCCTCGTTCCCACGACGCTGGGGGCCCTACCTCAGCACTTTGTTCGGCCTCCGCGGGTCCGACATGCTGTTCGTGGACATAGCGAGTCGGAGGACGCCCCTCTTCCGCTGCCGGAGGGGCCGCTTCCGGCGTGGAAACCGACGGTGCCTTTGACCGTCACACCCGCAGCCCTCGCGCTTCCGCCCCTAACGGCGGGGGGCCAGGTAGTGGAGGGAGAAACTGGAACCTAGACTCTAGGTCCTAGAGGCTGCTGGCAGCAGGTGTCTTTTCCAACATTACCTCCAAAAAGCCGGAACTTTTCAGCCCGGAAGTGGGAAACCGGAAGTAGACTGAAGGGACAGTGATGAGGTT
Source organism: Murina feae (assembly GCA_004026665.1). Classification (NCBI taxonomy): domain Eukaryota; kingdom Metazoa; phylum Chordata; class Mammalia; order Chiroptera; family Vespertilionidae; genus Murina; species Murina feae. The sequence continues at coordinate 25,187 of PVJC01002966.1, forward strand.
GCACCAAGCGAGAGACGCTGGGAAACTTCGGTGCAGACCGAGGGAAGGCGGCGAGGAAGGCGTCCCGGAGCCATGTCTTTCCCTGAGCCAAAGCCGCGTGGGCCGGTGCTGCCGCAGAAACGGTTGAAGACGCTGGACTGCGGGCAGGGGGCGGTGCGAGCCGTGCGATTTAATGGTGAGCGCCCTCCTCTTCGTTCCGGGTCGGCCTGTGGCCTCTCCAGGTCAGCAGCCCGGTAACCCCCGCGTGGTCTTCCCAAGTGGATGGCAATTACTGCCTGACGTGCGGCAGCGACAAGACCCTGAAGCTGTGGAACCCGCTGCGGGGGACGCTGCTGCGGACGTACAGCGGCCACGGCTACGAGGTGCTGGACGCGGCCGGGTGAGCCGGGGGCCAGGCCGGGAAAGGGGCTTTGAGGCGGGGATCCCAGGTCGATGCTGACCTTCCCTCCCCTGCCCTCTAGTTCCTTTGACAACAGCAATCTCTGCTCCGGCGGCGGGGACAAGGCGGTGGTGCTGTGGGATGTGGCCTCCGGGCAGGTCGTGCGTAAATTCCGGGGTCACGCAGGAGTGAGTACAAGCAGAAAGAAGCCTCATTAGGGCGTGGATAGCGGAGGGACCCGCGTTAGTGTGCAGGTGGTGACAGGTACCCTCCCACACACATACTACAGCGCGTTCACAGGCCCCTTCCTTGCAGTACCCTCCAAACCTTTGGCCTCCCCTCCCCCTAGCTTTCGTCCTCACTTTAATCTGCCCTGGGACCCGGGCTTTGTCCCAGTCCTTCAAAGACCAGCCCCCTCTGAGTGGTAGTTCCTGTTCCTCAGAAGGTGAATACGGTGCAGTTTAATGAAGAGGCCACAGTCATCCTGTCCGGTGAGTGCATGGTCTAGGCAGGGGCACCCAGGGGAGCCCCTGCCCCCAAAACCTGGCCTCACCTTCATGCTGGCCTCACAGGCTCTATCGATTCCACTGTCCGCTGCTGGGACTGCCGCTCTCGGAAGCCGGACCCAGTGCAGAAGCTGGACGAAGCCAAGGATGGTGTATCCAGTGTGAAGGTGTCAGACCACGAGGTCCTGGCAGGGTGAGTGGAGCTAGACCATTGCCCCTCCCCGGGTTCCTGCGTCATAGCTGCCTCGGTGCTTAAAGTCCCTCTCCTCACTGTGCCTCCCGAGACCCTGACCTCGCAGCTTCTGTGATTCCCAGCCTCGTTCCAGGTACACACGCCAAGCATGCTTTGCAACTGCTCTTCCTCTGCCCGGACTGCCTTCTGCTACTTATTGCCAGTGTTTTTGAGGACCTCCCATGGGCCACTTTTTTAGGCAATGAGCATGGAGCAGTGAGTAGGCAGGGAAATAAGGGAAAAATTCCTGCCCACGGAGTTATTTAAAAAAAAAAAAAAATTCCCACCCTGACCGGTTTGGCTCAGTGGATAGAGCGTCGGCCTTCGGACTCGGGTCCCGGGTTCGATTCCAGTCAAGGGCATGTACCTTGGTTGGAGGCGCATCCCCAGTGGGGAGTGTGCAGGAGGCAGCTGATCCATGTTTCTCTCTCATCGATGTTTCTAACTCTCTATCCCTCTCCCTTCCTCTCTGTAAAAAATCAGTAAAATATATTTTTAAAAAATTCCCATGCAGAGCTGCTCTAGTGTTGCCACAGCCCGAGAGAGTGCCATTCCCACGGTTGCAGGGAGTTTGGACCGTCCAGCTGTTGACTGGCCGTTCCCAGGCATCTTCCCCCAAGGTTAGCTCCTTCTCGCCCTTCAAGTCCCAGTTCAGATGTCACCTTGGGAAGGACTTCCTATATTACCCTCAGTGAGTGAGGCTCCAGAAGTTTCTCCCGGTCGAAGCTGTGTCCCAAGCCATCCCTTCCTGCTATAGAATCTGGCCCAGAGAGGATGCTTGGTGCCTATCAGAAACGAATTGAGTAGTTCCTGATTGGTCCCTGGGTCTGGGTCTCCAAGCCAGTGCCTCAGAATTCCCCTCATGAATTCACTTCAGTGCATTTTTTTCTCTTTTTTTTGTTAATCTTCACCCAAGGATATTTTTTCCGTTGATTTTTAGAGAGGTTGGGAGGAGAGACAGAGAAAAACATCGATGTGAGAGAGACATCGATTGGTTGCCTCCTGAACTCCCCCCTACTGGGGCTGGGGAACCTACAACTGAAGTACATGCCCTTGATCCAGAATTGAACCCTCGACCCTTTAGTCCACAGATGAACACTGAGAAACTTGGCTGGGCCTGAGAAGGGAGTGTGACCGTGAGGGGTGCATAGAAGGGATGGGCTCAGCCTTGTCCTGAGGGCCCTGGCCAGGCGGCAGTGTAGAGGGACACAGAGGTCACCTACAGCCAGGGAGCCACTGGCCCCAGTTGAAATTGTAATCGGATCCACCCTGTCTTGCAGCTCCGTGGACGGCCGGGTCAGGCGCTATGACCTGAGGATGGGACAGCTCTTCTCAGACTATGTGGGCAGTGAGTGTGGCCAGGCTGTGGGGCAGGCAGGGGCGGCAGAGGCAGCAAAAGGGGCCCCAGCCCACCTACCTATCCACCTCTCCCCTCCCCCCAGGCCCCATCACTTGCACCTGCTTCAGCCGGGATGGCCAGTGCACCCTGGTGTCCAGCCTGGACTCCACGTTGAGGCTTCTAGACAAGGACACAGGGGAGCTGCTAGGGGAGTGAGTCCTTGGGTTGTGGGGCCCCTCCCTCACCTCTCCCCTGTAAGGCCCAAGCCCCACTGATCCCATCCACCCCCAGGTACACAGGCCATAAGAACCAGGAGTACAAGCTGGACTGCTGCCTGAGTGAGCGTGACACGCATGTAGTCAGCTGCTCCGAGGATGGAAAGGTGTTCTTTTGGGACCTGGTGGAGGTGAGCCTCTCCACCCCACACTGCACTCTGTCCCCTCTGCCTTTACCTCAGTCATTCCCAGACCTGGAAAAGGGAGTGCTATTAGGGCAGTGGCCAGAGGAGGGAGAGGGCAGGAAAGGCATTCCAGCAAAGGGAACAGTATGTGCTAAGGCTTCTAAGTGTGGCACTTGATGCTCAGCAAACAGCAGCACTTCAGGATGGCAGTGGCACCAGTAGGAGCCACGTCAGGCAGGGCCACCAATCCCAGGCTGAGCCACTGGGACTGACCTTGAGGTGGGGGAGCCGACGGCGACATCTAACCCTGGGGGAGCCGAGGCTGTAGTTGTTCAGGAAACCTGAGCTACCACTGAGCGTCCCTGTGGTTTCCAGCTCGTGAGCCCCATCCTGATGTGTCCTGGCCTGGTGGTGGCATCAGGTTGAGGACGGACAGGCTGGGCTTAGGGCATTCAGGGCTAGAGAGTCTCATGAAAGAAGATGTGGGTGCAGGGGCGTGGCCAGGAGAAGTCAGTCCCTTAAGAGGATGGAGGGAACCGGGGGACCCTGGGAGCTTGAGGAGCCAGCTCTCACTCGGGGACTAAGAAAGCCAATACTCTGCCTGCTTCTTGAGGATCTGCTAGAGCGGAGGTCACACTGAGGGGAGGGGACTGTGGCCTCGCTGAGAAGCCGTGTGTGGAGCTGCCATGTCTGCAGGTTGAAGGAGGTGCAAGCACTGATGCTGCCAAGTAGACCTGCAGAGCCTGTGGCGGCAGGGGGAGGGCGGTGAAAGCGGACGGAACTGGTCAGAGTGGGGTGGTGGCCTCTGAATAGAGCCTAAAGCAGCCGTTGCCAACCTTTCGGACCTCACGGACCACCACTGGCCTGAAGGCAGAACCAAGAGGATTTAGATAAAGGGACGTGAGGTGTGAAAAAGGCTCCTAAGGTTTTGGCTTGGCCGCCTGGGAGCACAGAGCCGCCGCGGGGCCCGTTCTGGGGCCCCCTCGCCTCGTTTGCACTGATGGGAAGGCCATTGGAAGCAGATGGCTGAAGGTCAGGGGGCGGGACGCTGGTGCTAACTGCTCCCCTGCCTTCCTTGTTCCGCAGGGTGTCCTGGCCCTGGCCCTGCAGGTGGGTCCTGGCGTGGTGCAGTCACTGGCCTACCACCCCACAGAGCCCTGCCTGCTGACTGCGATGGGGGGCAGCATCCATTGCTGGCGGGAAGAGGCCTACGAGACTGAGGGTGGCACAGGTTGAGGCCAGGGGACCCCTCACCATTGAGGACACAGATGCAGACTCTGGACCACTGAGACCATTTATTCCAAATGTGCTACTGACCAAGGAGTGGGGGAGGGGCTGGGTCTGAAAACAAATAAATAAGGGGAGGGCCACAGCTGTCAGTCTTTATTCTTCTCAGGCATGAAGGCATCTACCTTCCGGGCAAAGGTTTCCGCCACAAGCAAGGGGAAGACCAGGGAGGCATCAGCATAGACCTGTGGAGGGGACCCAGGTAATCATGGGACCCAAAGCTACAGCTTGGGAGACCCTACACCCCAGCAGCTGGCTGGCCCTCACCTTGACAGGCTCTGCGTCCACCTTGATCTTGCCCCAAGAGACAGCTTCATCCGGCCGGGCACCAGAGTCAGAGCCATCAAACTCCTGGGCCGTGTTGATGTAGACAGCATAGTCAGCCCCATTCCGCTGGGGGGGGTGGAGACAGAGTCAGCCAGTCACAAGAGACAGACAGACACACATACAGAGGCAGGGCACTGCCCCTAGAGAGGCTGAGCCATGTGTCCTAGATACAGGAGGGCCCCTTAGTGGCCCCTCTGCGGGGGAGGGGTCCTACACCAATGCTGGGTAGAGTTAGGGGTTGGAGAGCTGCTGGGAAAATGACAGGCAGTGCTGCCCAGACCAACCTAGACAGCGATGACTTCCCCGTCTTGGTCCCTACCTGGTCCTGGTCTAGTTGTTCCCCCTGCAGCGGCCAGAGGGCACCCGTGAGCACCTGAATCAGCCCTCTAGGCCCCACTAGTCTGGCCTCTCCCCTTCACAGGCCTCCTCCTAGCTGTTCCTGAACTTATTTCAGTCACCTCAGTGCCTTTACACTGGCTGTTCCCTCTGCTGGGACCTCTTAAAGCAACCACATGGCTGAAAGGAGACATCTACTAAATTTGTTCTCACGGGTCACATTTCCCAGAAAGGCTTCTCTTTTTGGAACTGTTACCTTTTTATTACCATCTTGTCATCCCTCATTTTTCTGCATGGTAATGACTGCCACCTAACTTATTGTCTCCCCGACTAAAACATCAGTCCCAGGAAGGCAGGGATCCTGCCTGTCCATGGCTGTGCTCAGCATGGGGCCTAGGCCTAGCACACAGACTCCTTTACATGGCAGACCCACGTGCCACCCCACACTAGGAACCAGGTGCTCATCCCCACTCACCATGAGGTTGGCATTTGCGATGTGGTGCTTGATCACACCCCCACCCAGGATGATCATGCCAGAGCGCTTGGCAAAGATGGCCTGTGTGTTGATGAGCCTCAGATCTGGGGAAGAGCACTGTGGATCAGGCCCTGGGCCCAGCCAGCCCTCCTCCCAGACTCCTCTGGCCTCCGCACCTCACCCTCCACGATGTCCAAGACCAGGCCCGGGTTCTTGTAGGAATGGAAAAAGATCATGTCGCCCAGCGAGCCATCTGTGAGTGCGGGGCTCAATACGGGGATGTGGTTCTGGGGGAGTGCAGGACAGGACAGCAGCAGGAGTCAGATCCTGGTGGGGATAGGCGGGTCCCCATCTGGCAGCACTCCCTCTCTGTCTGATTCTGGGCATGGCGTTTAACTTTTCTGGGCCTCAGTTTCCTTGACTGTAAATGATAGTAACAACAGTACCTTCCTCACAGATGAGGAAGCATTTATAAGAAAACACACCCAAAACACTTAGGACCATGCCTAGCACACAAAGAAAGGCAGGCTGTGTTATTTTTCCCATTGCTGGACTTCATAGCCTCTGAGGAGCAGTGGACAGTGACAGGCCCCCGGGGGTTGCTAGGCACTGCCCCAACTGCTCCAGATAGCATAGGAGTAGAGCCAGGACATGAGGACCACCCTCGGTAGCTGTGTGACCTCAGAAAAGCTGCCTGCCCTGTGCCTGAAATTCCTCATCTAAGAGTGCAGGCGATGGGAACAGCGCTGACTCCCTAGGTGGCTGAAGATGAAACAAGTCCAGCCCCTCACCTTCTGGGCCCAGTAATATACTGACTCTGGGTTGTTGATCTCCTTGCCGAGGCGGGCAATCATCTTGGAAGGCGTCCACTTCACACCCTGGGAGGGGACATCAGCTTCAGCCCACGGTGCCTTCCCTTCCTGCCACCCTGCTAGCCCCCAGGTTGTTCAGCCCCACCTCCGTGTTCTGCTCCAACACCATCTGGTCCAGAATGGGCATCAGCCAGTCCTCAAACTTGCAGTAATTGTCATTGGGCACCAGCAGGTTCCCAATCCTGGAGACAGGAGGCAGATAGGCATCAGGCCCCAGGACCCTCAGTCCAGCTCCCCGCCCAGTACCACTTACGCCCCCCACCTGTTAATCCCGTTCTCACGTAGCTCCTTCCCCCTGAGGCTGAACTCGCCCAGGTAGGTGGGTGCCAGGCACTTGATGAGATCCTCCTCCACGCCTCCAGCCGTAGTAACCAAGACATCCACCTGCAGCCACATGCAATGAGGTTGGCCCAGACAGGAGGGCCCTGCCCGCATTCTCGGCAGGGCTCCTAACTCCCAACCCTCATCTAGTAACTTTACAGGAATGTCTGCTGCAAAACAAAACTCAATCCTGTCCCTCTGCTTAAAATTCCTATTTTACTAAAATTACCAGCAATCTTATTGCCCATCGAGACACAGAGCTCAAGGTCACAGCCCAGCCCATCAGCTCCTCACCATGTTGTGCTGCACGAGATACCGGATGGTCTCACGAATGCCTGAACTGATGAGGTTAGACGTGTAGCCCAGGAAAATGGTGCAGCCAGTGAGTGGGCGGCGGCTCTGGGTCAGGTCTTCGTGTTGGTCTTCATCCTGCGGCAGAGGCTCCAGCTTCTTCTCTATCTGTGTGCAAGAGAGGCGTCAAATTAGCCTCTGAACCCAAACTCCAGCCCAAGGACCCCAGTGGTTTTCAGAATTACACTCCGCTCCCAGGCTCTGACCACTTATACCAGGAACGGGGGAGGGAGTGCAACCTCCGCCCCTTTCACAGGTTGGCTCTGGGGCACACCCTCGCGCTTTGCCTCACTGGGGGCATCTTTCTGGGAGGAGCAAATCCAAGGCCCTGCCCTTCCAATGCCTCTTTCCTGGGCACGGTCTACCCCTAGGCTTCCTCCATTTCAGAACACAAAGACTATAAACCGCCCTCTACCTAGAATCAGTCCCCCCGCCCCTTACTGATGTTAGGATGTTGCTGCTGGGAAGCAACTTCCCCTCCGTAACCCACAAACTCGAACCCCCGTAAGGCCCACCTCTCTGCATGATGGACACGCCTCCTCCAGTAAGCCCCGCCCTCCCCAGGCACTGCACCGCGTTGGTGCTACCAGAGGCCACGCCCCCTACACCGGAAGCCCCGCCCCTGCCTCACCATGGCATTGACTTGATGCACCGCGCGCCCGAAGTTGGTAGCCTGGAAGCCAGTGGTGCCGAAGGCTTCCAGCATCGCGTGGTAGTCCACGCCACGGTTGAAGTCGTAACCCCGGACCTGGGCGCTCTCGGCCGGCAGCGCCGAGCTGTGCTTCAGCACAGCGGCCAGCGCCGCCGCCGGCGCCTCCCCTTCCGGGGGGCCCTCCATGCTCCTGCCGCCGCGCTCAGATCAGGGCAGTCCCAAGACAGGCCTTCAGTGGCCGCAAACGCTGTACCTGGCACGCGCTTCTCTACGAGAGCACAGGAAACAGGGTTCGGAATAAACGATAGACCGGAAGTTGTTTAGTCACGTGGCCGTCTTCAAGGCCCCTAGTCCGGGGCGTGGCCTTGTTGCAACATACGGAAGCCGCTTAGAGCCGTTATTCCTTTCCAGACGCGCCTCACAGGAAGGACTCATTGCCGCCTACTGGAGACCCGCGGCGTTGCAGGGCGCTTGTCCTTTCCTTTCCCCTGGAGTGAGAGAGTGGCTTTTTCTTTTTCTTTTTCTTTTTTTGTAATATATTGATTTTTTTACAGAGAGGAAGGGAGAGAGATAGAGAATTAGAAGCATCGATGAGAGAGAAACATCCATCAGCTGCCTCCTGCACACTCCCCACTGGGGATGTGCCCGCAACCAAGGTACGTGCCCTTGACCGGAATCGAACCTGGGACCCTTGAGTCCGCAGGCCGATGCTCTATCCACTGAGCCAAACCAGTTAGGGAAATAAAAAACTTTTGAAAATGTCGTTTCCAGCCCTAGCTGGGTAGCCCAGGTGGTTAGCGGGTTGTCCCTATCAACCATGGTTGTGGGTTTGATCCCCAGTCAGGGCATATACCAGAATCAAATGAATGCATCAATTTTAATGGAACAACAAATCAATCTTTCTCTCTTTCCCCCTCCCTCTCTGTACCTTTCTCTCTGTAAAATCAATCAATAAAAATTATTTTTTAAAGTCACTTCCTCCAGGAGCCTGCCCTAATTACCCAGCCTTGCTCTTACCTTACTTGTGTTGTCTTTCATAGCACTTACAGGCACATTGTGTTTGCTGTTGCCTGTCTCTGACTAGAACGACAGCTCCATGAATGCAGTATTTTGTCTGGTTCCACTGCTGAACCCCTTACCCTAAGCAGTGCTGGACTCCTATTGGGATCTCAGCAAAGATACTGAATGAATGAATGAATGAGCGAATGAACACATACAAGGGCATCAGCATGATCCATGAGGAATGAAGGAGGAAGAAGTTGGTAAATGAATTCAGAGTGGGCAGGAGGTGCCAGACCAGGCAGGACCCTATGGGCTGTAGTAGGGAAGGTGGGTTTTCTTCTTAGAGGCTGAGAAACCACTGGAGAGTTTTAAAAAGGAAGTGAAGGCCCTGGCAATGCGGCCAGGTTGCATGTCATCTCATTCACCACAAGGTTGCGGTTCAGTTCCTGGTCAAGGCACATGCCCAGGTTTCCAGCCTCCATCCCCAGCAGGGGCAATGCAGGAGGCAGCCGACTGACGTTTCCCTCTCCCTCTCTTTTCCTCTCTCTCTCAAAATCAATGTAAAACCTTTTTTAAAAAAGGAAGTGAGAGACTAAAAATAAGACTCACCATCTTAACCATTTTTAGTGTATAGGTCAGCAGCATTAAGCACATCACATGGTTATGCAAACAGTTGCAAGCACTGTCCATCTCCAGAACTTCTTTATCTTCCCAAACTGTCCATATTAAACCCCAGCTCCCCATTCCCCTACCCCAGCCCCTAGTACCTACCATTTTACGTTCGGTCTCTATAAAATCTGATTCCTCTAGGGACCTCATATGAATGGAATCATGTGTCCGTTTGTGACTGGCTTATTTCACTCAGCATAATGCCCTCAAGGATGTTTCACCCATGTTATTCTGATTTGTCTTTTAACATTTACCACTGGCTGCCTTGAGAATAGTGGCAGGGGTGGGGGTGGACCAGGGTGGACCGGTCCAAGTGAGCAAGGATGGAGATGGGACCCAGATTCGGGACCTAATTTGAAGGTTAACTGGCTGGCACTTGAGAAGGGACTAGAGGTGGGGATACCGGAAAGAGAGGAATAAAGGAGTTTGAGATTTGGGTCAGGGCAGTTTGGTGGACGGTGGTGAATCTGGGGCAGAAGGTCTGGGGAGAATCCACCCTTGGCCTAATTAGGTGAGAGACACCAGAGAGATGGGTGGATGGACCAAGGAGGCTGGAGGGTCTTCAGGTGGATCGAGGTCAGGGAAGGGCTGGGTTGAGGCAAAGGAAGCCATCAGCATAAGCCAGTGGACTGAGTCGTCCATGTTGTGGATCCTGGGACAGTGAGTGTAGATGGAGAGGAGAGGCAGGGATGCACCCGAGCCTGGGGACACCGCACATTGGGGTACAGAGGCTGGCAAAAGAGGGGTGTTGGAGCCAGGTAGCAGGGGACTGAGCAGGTCAGTGAGAGACCAGGGCCACACACTCCCTCTGTCAAGGCAACACAAGACCACAGGGTGCCCACCAGGCCTCCTGGGGCAGGGAGCCCCTTGGCTGAGGCAGCTGTCACTGGTGACATTTCACTCCATGAGTGTCCTGGCTTCAAAGTCTCTGCAGGGGTCAGGGAGGAGGGGACTGGAGAGGCCAGGTGGGGGGAGGGGTGCGAGGGAGAGAGGCAGAGCAGGCCCACAGGAGAACTGAGCAGCCAGGAATCGGCCAGAGCCCTCAGCTGAGGTATGTGGTTCTGATGGGTGGGGAGCAACCACCCCTACCCCATAGTTCTCAGGGGACACCAGAAGAGGTGCAGGGACCCTCGGGTGGCCCTAGGACTCCAGGTCTGGGCTTCAGCCTGCTGCCGATGGCCCTTCTCACCCTCCCCCAGATGTCCAGCAAAGAGGCCATTGGCTGCGACATCGGGCAGGCCCGCCAGGCAGTGGAGCAGCTGAGGATGGAGGCTGGCATCGATCGCATAAAGGTGAGGCTGAGGCCAGATGGGCACGCCTGGGCGAGGGGACAGAGGGACAGCCAAGGTCTGGCTGACTGCGCTGGCCTGCAGGTATCCAAGGCAGCCGCTGACCTGCTGCAGTTCTGCACGGAGCAGGCCAAGAGCGACCCGTTCCTGGTGGGCATCCCAGCTGCCACCAACCCCTTCAAGGAGAAGAAGCCTTGTGCCATCCTATGATACTGGCCCCGAGGGCCCCTCCATAAACATGAAGTAAATGCTCCTCAGGCTTGGTGAGCTGCAATGGGGGGCAGTGGGGACCTGCAGGCTGGTAGGGGCACCTGGCCCAGCCCCCTCCCCTGCCCTCCGGGGTCACTGCCACAGGGGCACACACCCTGGACTCCGGACAGAAGAGCACACACCTATGGGCTAGCCTTAGCAGGTCCCCTCTCCCTCTGCACAGACGCATTCAGGAACAGTCCCTTTCTACACGCCATCGCACACTGCATACACACACGCCTCTCTCTCACACACACAAAGGTGTCATCATACAGACAGGTGCTCACAGCCTCCAGAATCTCCCTCTTCTTCTCACACGTGCACACTCACGGGCACGCAGACAGTCACAGACGGGGTTACAGTGGCATCACACGCAGCCAGCTAACTCGCCTCCCTGGGGATGCACAGACGCACATGATCCCAGGAATGCACTTGGGTGGACACAGGCACGCCCAGACGTACACAGCAGAGGCCAGGACCGTTGGGTGGGTGGTGATGAATTCGGGGGCATCCCCAGCATCCTAGCCCCAAGCAGGCACCACGCCAGGCCAAGCACCAGTACATCAGGTTTATTTCCCCTTCACTCTCAAGGGAAAGCAGGCGTCCAATGGTACACAGGACCTGAGGGTGGGCTGGAACATGGAGCACAGACCAGGGACCCTGCCCAACAGTGGCCTGGAGTCCTTGTGCCCCAGGCCTGAGCCCAGGGCAGCACCAGAAGAGGGGAGGGCACCCCCCCGAGAACGGAGGCCTTGACCCAGCCTGCCGGCCAGCAGTTCCACATCCATATCCTCGGCTGTCTGCTCAGGCCTGGAGCCTCCAGACTTCCAGCGACAGGCCCCCAGAGGCAGCCACCACCAGGTTGCCCTCAGCACAGATCTGGGCAGGGACACGAAGACTCAGGGGTGCTCTCAGCAACCAGCAGGGCATGTGGGGCAGGGCACGTGGCATAGGGCCTTACCCCATTCAGCACGTTGTCATGGCTTCGGGTGCAGATGGTCCTTGGTGGGTCTGTGGGCACATGTACCTGGTGACGGGCAACAAAGGTCAAGAGGTGTGCCCTCCGCCAGTGGGGGTGGCGCGGGAGGGGGGTTGTCATGGGGCCTCACCCGGATGGTCTTATCAGTGGACGTGGTGTACAAGGCCCCCAGCGAGTGTTTGATCCCTGTGATCTGAGACCTGTGGCCCACATCAAAGGACTGCAGGAAGGAGGGACAGGTGACACTCAGGCGAGGCTCTCCTCAGGCTAGCCACCCATCGCCACGGGGGGGTCTAGGGGTAGGGAGGAGGCTCAGGAAGGAGGGGGCAGGGGCAAAGGCCCTGGCAGACCCGGACGAGTTGGAAGCAGCCGTCCCGGTTGGCGAAGACGTGCAGCAGACCCTGGTTGTCACCAGCCCAGAGCTGGGGCTCTTGGTAGGACATGCAGAGCAGGTAGGAGTCCAGCTGTGGGAGGGACACAGGACAGAGCAGCTCAGGCTGGGCCATGCCGCTGCCCTGCTCCCTTGGGACGCTGGGGAGGGCCCACCTGAAGCCGCTGCAGGACGCTGTTGGCCCGGCGGTCGAACACCACGAGCGTGTGGTCCTCACTGCCTGAGATGATGTGCCGGTCATCCGCCAGCAACGCCAGCACCGCGCTGGAGTGCAGCCGCCGGCTCTTCAGCAGGGCTGGGCCGACTTTGTGGGTGACGGGCCAGGGAGGAAGGTGACATCAGAGCCCCTCAGAGGCACCCCCAAGCCAACCCCAGGATCCAGGGCCACTCCCTGTCTTTCCTCTCCTCCTCTAGCTGAATCCAGGTCTCCCAGGACCCCAGGCCTGTGCCACCCCCATCTCCTGCCCCACATCTCTCCCCCGTCTCATCTGCTCCCATTACAGAGTAGACAGGCAAGTCCCGGCATAAAATGCCAACGAATGCCAGCAGAGTGACTGCCACCTCTACCCCCACTCAGCTCTGCCTGGATGAGGTGCACTGGCCCTTCAACTAAACAACGTAAGAATGAAAATATAACAGAAAAGGCTTATGTGCCCGGCAATGTTTATTCTAGGGATTTTATGTAACCAACAATCCACCAAGTGTTCTTACTATCATCTCCTCCCATTAACCCTAACGGGCTGGAGCTGTTATCTCATTTTACAGATAGGAAAACTGAGGTTCAAGCCTGACTGGTGTCGTACAGCTAGGGAGTAGGAGAGCCAGGATTCTCGGGGGCTGTCTGCCTCCCAGGGGATTCCGGCTGAGAGGCCCTGCACTGGGTTCCCTCTATGTCCTTTACTCCACCTCCACCCAAATGTCCCCTGTGCTGCCCCCAGCACAGCACAGGCCATTCTGAGGGGTTAGCATCAGCATATGTGACTGTCACCCAGCCAGGCTGTGAGGCCCGAGTGCCTCCTTCCCCAGCATGACCCTGGGACCCCCAGGCAGCCCTGTTCTCCCCAGCCCAGGCCCCTGGCCCACCTCTGGGGTCGTAGACTGTCACCTTCTTGTCATAGGTGCCAGTCACCAGGATGTCAGGCTGATAGGAAAGGCACAGCACAGCTGCCTTGCCCCTGGGGACACACAGAGCACGAGGCTGGGCTGTGGCCAGGCAGGGCCCTGACGCCCCCCGGCCCCTCCTCAAGACCCCTCACACTTTATCTCGCCAAACTGCTGCCCGTCAGCTGCCATGTCCCAGAGCTTCACCGTGCTGTCCCAGGAACCGGAGCACACTCGGTGGTCCAGCGCTGCCAGCGACCACACCCAGCCCTGTAGGACCAGAGCCATGAGACAGTCCTCACTTCACAGATAACTAAATGGAGGGCCAGAGGGGGAGGATAACCAACCAAGAGCCATAGCAGAGATCAGAGCTGAAGTCTGCAGGTCTGTCCGCCTGCAGGGCTCAGGACACACACACACACACACCCTCACCCAACAATATTCCTACATCAAGTTCTGCGCAGACTCAGAACCTGCGGTGGTTTGAGGCCACATGACAATGAGATGAAATAGAGGGCCCCCATTCCGTGGCCTGGGTAAATGGCGTCCCCCCGCCTCAGTTTCCTCATTGGGAAAATGGGCATAAAAGCAGTCCCTGTCTCAGGAGATCATTTACAGAGGGCTGGCTGATGATGGACTTATTCCTCACCAGACCCTCTGAGAATACTGACAAGTGTCCCATTCTGCAAATTGAGAAAACTGAGAGCACAGAGAGGTTGAGTTCCTCGCCCAAGGTCACACAGCCAGGCAATAGCAGAATGAGGACTCGAAGCCAGCAGCCTGGCTCGGAGACCAAGCTGTTGGCCACCAGCCTAGATCACCCCACTGACTGGTGAAGGTGCCTCTCCGTGGCCACTTCACACAGTCATGCTCAGAGCTATCAGATCCCCCAGGGCAGCCTCCTCACACCTTGCCCTGGGCCTCTCCAGGCACACCTGACATCTATTAAGCACCTACTGTGTATCCAAGTCTGAGTGAAGCTCTTAATGCCTGTTCATTTCATTCATCCTAACTGACCCTGGACAGAGGTAGAAACTGAGGCCCCAAGAAGTCATACATCACACCCAAAATCACACTAATAATAGCAGTGTCCGATTGTAATCTGTCAGGCCTGGTGCCAAAACCCCGAGCCCTTAGTCACAGCACCCTACCTAGGCCTCGTGCTTCCGATAGCCTTACCTTGTGGGTGCTGTTCTGGGTGCCAAGGGCCTTGACCAGAACCTGGCTGGGTTCCACCCCAAGCTGCCGCAGGTCCCACAGGTTGACATTGCGGTCCCGGGAGCCCGACAGACAGAATGTCCCACCCTGGGAGGGGAGTAAGGTGATACTGTTGGGGTCGCCCGGGCCCACCCCTGCCTGGCCTCTCACCAAACCCCATCTCACCTGGAACAGCAGCACTGAGTCAATGGAAGCAAAGTGCCCATCAGCCAGGCAGAAGTACTCAGCCCAGCGCCCATCCTCCGCCCAGCGTGACAGGTGCTGCTCCAGCTCAATGCAGGCCGCCGGCCAGTCAAAGTCCTCCTCTGTGGGGTACCACAAGCGGCGTCTCTGGTGGGCAGGAACTCTGCTACCCACACCAGTCAGCCAAGCCTGCCCCTGGTTCCTAAGGGGCCCAACCAACACCAGACCTGGAGAAAACCCCCCATCTGGATCCCTCACCCCACTCCAAGGAGGCCCAGGCTCTAGCTTCAGGACCACTGCCTCACCCACCTTCGAAGCAGGTCTAGGACTAGCCCTCACCCCTGTTTCCAGAAGCTGGGGGAGTGGAGTCTCAAGAGCACCTTCTCAGGCCTCAGCCCCCAACCCATGTCTGGGAGACAGCAGCCTCAGGACATTAAGGTCCTTCCTCGCCCCTGACTGAGTCTGACCTCAGTCCTTCCCCTTCTGTCTGGGCACAGGAGCGAGGAGAGGACTTTCCGCCTCAGCCATCCAAACCAGACTCAGGCGAGTGTTTCTCCTCAAACTATAAACCTGGGAGAGTTAAGATGCAGAACACAAGCCCTAGGTGTAGAGACTCAGTGATACGGATGGAGCCCAGGCATCTCTGTTTATCAAGCTACTCGGGAGAGTCCCATCACTTCAAGGCCACCAAGCTGTCTTATCCCCGAGGCACCAAAGGCCTCGGGGGCAGGGGTGATCGCCACCAGCCCCTACCTAAGATCCCAGGCTAGGCCCTGGGCTTGAGGACCTGCAAACCCTGCAGAACTCCCAAACCCTACCTTGGGCTCAAGAGTTGCAGGTTTAGGAGTCCCTGCCTCACCAACACCTAGGTCAGGGCCCTCGAGGGAAGGGATCACTAGCTGCTGCCTCAGCATCTCGACCCAGAACCTGAGGATTCTTGGGTTTACCCTGAGCCCCAAGCAGATTCCTACAATCTGAGACTTTCAAGTCCCTGTGTCAACCCCCAGCCAGGGAACAGGGCCTTTGTATCACCACCAGAACCCAAGCCTGAGTTCACAGGACCCCACACCCCCAGACAGGTTTCTCCAGCTTCAGGACCCCAAATGTCTGCCTCATGGTCCACTCAGAACTCAGGGACTTTGGCACCAGCAGTAACTACCGCAGCCTCCACAGGAGCTAGGACAGCCAGGAATCTGCGCTAGGGGCTGTGCTCACAGCATCCCCGATGCACCCTCCCTGGCCCTAAAGCTGACCTGGGCGGGCGACCCGCCCCAACTCCCCCCCCCCCCCCCCCCCCCCCCCCCCCCCCCCCCCCCCCCCCCCCCCCCCGGGTGCGCACCTTCCACCACGGGATAGGGTGCGCGTACGCGGCGCTGCGCGCGTAGCCTCCAGGTGACATGGTCACGCACAAGGTCGCGCAGCGCGTGGCACACGCGCGGCAGGACGTGGAGCACGAGGCGCGCGTCCAGGTAGGCGCAAATCTCGAGCAGCAGCTCCGGGGGGAGGCTCAGCAGGCCCGGGACCCCCACGGCTCGGCTCCTGGACGCGGCCCGCGGCTCCAGGGCGCCAGGGCACCGGGCGGCCGCGGACAGCAGAGGGGCGCGCAGCGGCGCCAGTCCGAGTTTCGGTGGGCTGAGCACGCGGGCCACGTAAGCCTCGGCCTGCGCGTCTGGGTCGGGCTCCGGCTCCGGGTCCGAGTCATCGTCCCAGGCGTTGGGATGGTCGCGCGGTCCTGGGGGCAGCTCCATGGCGACCGAGTGGGCGCGGCCGGCGGTGCCCTGTCAGCGGCAGGCCCCCGCGTCCTGTCTCCTAGGCAGCGCCCGGACACTGTCGGCTCTGCCTGATGACGTCAAGGCGCCGCCGGAAGTGAGCGGCTCGCGGGAAACTGGCTGACAACTCCTCGCGCCGGAGCCGCGTAGGACTGGGACGCGCAGGCTTCTGGCTCCTGCGGCTTTTAAACAAGCACCTCTCACAGGCGACAGCGATCAGAGAAGCAAAGCCCTTTCCCGGGTGGTCTCCTCTCCTTCCGCAGCCGGAAACGCGCGCGCGGTGACACTGCAGAGGCTTCGGTGGAGCAGAACCGAATCTTAGCGATGAGCCAGGCAGTGTCGACACAACACTCGTACCCTCCGCCAAACTCCTGGTACCCAAGCTTTGCTCACACAGTCAGTCTCTTCCCAGAGTACCTACTGTGAGATCGCGACCATCTCCCGTGTCCTCTCCCCTCCCGCTGAATTTCTCTTCCCGACATGCCACTGCTTCCTTGCTTATATTCTGCTTCCCCTCACTGAAATGTACACAGTTGAGTTAACGTCGGATGTGTCCGCATTTCCCGCAGGTGATCCTTGGGCCATGCTGAGGTCGCCACTTTTTATTCCAAGGCTTGCCCATCTCCAGAGCCCAGCAGTTTCTCATTTGCCTTAGTAAGTGACGCTACTTTACCTATCTCCCACAGGCCTGGTGCTGGGCCGAGCTTCCTACAAAAATGTCCAACTGGCCATATGGTAAACGGGCCCCTCCCCATGTCCCAACTCCCCCTGCCACCGTGGGAAATATAGTGAGGCCTTGGAAACCTGGCCAGCAACTCAGGCTAAGAACAGCCCAAGAGAAGCTGCTTTTAGATGTGAGCCTGAATTGTAAACAGCGAGTGTTTTGATCTCAGATAGGCACGTCCCCTCCATTTTTCTGTACTCTATAAAGCCCAGCCAGCCCCCCTGCTGCTGCTGCCGGTCCCCAGGCTGATGGGACTCAGCAGTTCATCCTCACTGGTTGACCACCGCAGGTGCGCATGGAAGTCCTAATAAACCCATGTCTTTCACAGCCAGTCCTCTGGGGCCTCAGCACTTTGTGTAACACATGCCCAGCTACCCAGTGTGGAAGTCAGCTAGACAGCCCTGCAAGGCTTTGCCACGGCCACGAAGGTTAGTCTAACGCAGGTGGGGATCTTGAACCTAGGCTACAGTATTAATGGTTCCCTTTAGTGACATCAGGACATTTAGAGCGCTGTAATTATGGCCGAGAGAATGCACTCCATGTATTTATTACATTTATTCTTTATCTTGCATGTTTATCCTAACCATCCTAGAGGGAGGAAAACTGAGGCTCCCAAGAAATATGCTTAGTTCCTTCCCCACTCCCAAATTACTTCCTGAATCTTGTGCACCCCAGTTCCTTTCAAATCTCTACTGCCAAAGACAAGGACACAGGAGGCCAGGTGGAGACCAAGGTTTCACAAGAAACTGATCTTTACTCAACAAAGTTCTACACAAGTGGAATCTCACGCCACCTCAGCGCCAATCCCCAGCACAGCACAGTAACAAATGGACAGACCCTGGAGCCCGCAGGAGGAAGAGGGGGAAGGGGAAGAAGGGACATGGGAGCAAATGGGGCTGTGGATCGAGGCCAGTCAGGGTCCACAGCCCAGGGCAGGGGAGGTTGAGAAGCTACAACTTCGTTGTGCAAAAATCAACCAAAAATAAATTAAAATTAAATAGTTAAAAAAAAAAATAAGACAATGAACCAGACTCCCACTTCCCTGAAGGCAATTGGAGACCCTCATCCTGGGTGGAGGAGTTTCCAAACCCATCAGCCAGCCAATCCAATCCACACACCCCAAGACCCAGCAGAGGATGTCCCAAGAATTGGAATCACCAGGAAATTAAATGTTATTAAAATTTTTTTTCTTTTTTTTTACAAATGGCTTCCAGAGACCTGCTGGAGTTTCAAGGGGGAGGGGGAACCAGCTGAGTTTATGGAATGTGCACCAAGTGCCCCTTGGAATAGAGGCAGGGCCTGACCCTGTCTGAGAAGACACCGGACTGCGATGGGGGTGGGGTCCAAGAACCCAGTGGGATGGATGGAGCAGGCCCCAAGATGCAGGAATCATCAGACCCCCCAAAGCCCCTAAAGTAAAAAGCAGGGGAGGAGAAAAAAGAAAACATTAGGGGAGCTGCAGGGCCCAGCTTCACCTCTAGGCCAACTCAGAATCACATTCCTTCTAGTTCTAGGGGATCCTCTCACTGTGACCACATCCCTGGCCAATCCCAGAAGGATCCCCAGAATCACTGCCCCATCTGGTAGGCTCTTGGGGCCACTGGGAGCAGTGATGAACAGGAAGACTCAGGGCCTCACCACCCCTCCCTCCAAGCCCTTGCTTTCCTTCTTGCTGGCAAAGCATAAGCTTTTGTCTCATCAACATCAATTAAATGCCCCAGCCCTTATTATAAAAACGTGGGCCTGGAACTTGAGGAGGGCTCTCAGGAGCGCAGAGAAATAGACTGCCCTTTAAATGGACATGCTTATGGAGAGAGGCAGGGGTAGGTGTCAGCAGCTCTGGCCACTGCAGCTCTCTTCCAGAAAAAGGCCCCATCCCAGTGTCTTCATGTCACTGGAGCACAAGGGAGGGAGAAAGAGAAGCCTCTGGCCAGCCCTAGCCACTCCACTGGTCCCCACTCTTCTGGCTAGGATGAGACAAGGAGAGGGACATGGTGGCTACGGCTGCCACAGAGCTGGCAGAAGTGTGCTGAGCAGGTCCAAAGTGTGAGTGTGCTGACAGGGCAGCCCCAAGGTTGCCAACCTCTTATCCCGCCCTGGGCTCCCAGCAAAGGACCCCAACCCACCCAGCCCTCCCCAATCATCATCAATTCTGGTAAAACGGCTGAAGCGTCTTAAACTCTAGATGCAGGTTACACGGAAGGCCTCATGGGTTAACTCAGGGGTTCACTAATTCTACTGTCTCCATGCAGTCAGAGAAATGGTGGGGCAGCTGACCCAGCCTAGCTGGCTGCAGCGCCCACACATGCGTGTAGCCACGTGTGTACGTGTGTGTACGCATCTCTATAGGGACCCCCCCTCCCCGCCTGCTTTCCCCCCTGCCTCATCCTAAGCTGTATTCGTTCAGTGTTGTTGATTCTTCCCTCTCACATGGCTGGTCCATGTAGGCTGCCTGTGGTGACCCTACTTAGAGAAAGGGGCCCTTGCTGCCAAGAAGTCCCACCCCCCCTCCCATCTGCAGGATGAGTGTGGAAGCCCCACCCACCTGCCCACCACTGCCGGCCACGCAGGCCAGGCATGGCAGGTAGATGGGCAGGAAAGGCATCTGGATTTGGGTCCCACTCACTCCTCCCTAACCCCCCTTGACCAGGGCACGGCAACTTCTGGACGCGGTGTGCTCCCCAGCCACCCCTCCGATGACGACGCAGACAGAAACCTGCAGGGAGAGGAAGAATCAGGGCCTGCGCTCCCCCAGCCCGGATGACAGCACCAGCCCCTACATGCAGCCTCCTCACCGGCAGTCTCAATGCTCCTCTAGACCCCGTAGAAGGCAGCCAACCTCTCCTTGAGCAACGGCGGGAACTGCTCTGAGAACTGCTGCCAGTTTTCCTCCCCAACTTGGTCTTTGAAGCCGTGGAGAATCTGCGGGTCGGGGAGTTTGGAGAGGGACACCAGAACAAAGCAGATGAACTCAGCTTCTCTCCCCAGAGAGCCTTCCCCCTGCCGCCTCCTGGGACTACATCAGGGCAAAGCAAGAGCCTCACCTTATAAAACATGTCCCGAAGGTCATCCTTAGGGCTCACCCAGGAGGCTACAGCATCGCAGAAGAAAATAAAGTCCTGAAATGTGACGGATCCCAGGTGAGGGGCCGCCCGAGCCCAGCCCCAGTGCCTTCCCTCAGAGCCCAGCCGCCCCAACCTGCACGACGCCCCCGGGGTTGACGCCTATCATCATGCAGATGCCTCGGAAGGCTGAGTCCTTCTCCTCATTGTCCCTGATGTTCCTGAGGGATGTGCACCTGTGGGAAGGTGAGCAGGGGGGAATCAGCTGGCAGGGGTGGGGCAGGAAGGGCATCCATAGGAGCAGTGGGTAGAGGGGCTGGGGTGGGCCATGTGTCTACGGGGCATGGAGGAAGCAGGGGGTCAGAGGGTGATGGGGCTGGGACGTGCATCTGAGGGTGAGCAGGGCTGGGTGGGCACAGGCAAGGGAACGGATTGGGCCTGTCCCACCCACTCTGCCGCCCAGCCCACCACACGGTAGGCCCCACACAGATGAGCACACACCAAGGCCGGATGAACTGCTGCAGCATGGGTGCCACCTCCTGCGGGCACACGTAGCCCAGGCGGCCGATGGTAATGGCTGGAATGGCAGAGGGACTCGTCAGGCGACCTGCAACCCCGAGTGGCCCCGGGACAGTACATGGGAGGGCCTCTGGCACCAGGCACCACGCCCTGCCCCACGGGCCACAGGGGAATAGCTCCTGACAGCCACCGGGGCCTGGAGCTCGGCCCAGCTTGGGTCTTCCCTGGAGGCCAGCATTAGCTTTCTTGCCTCACCTCCCAGGTCCCCTTCCAGGTCCTTCCAGATACTTCCCCTGGTTCTTTCCCAAGGCTAGTGAACTACACTCCCAGCCAAGAAGGCCACCTCCAGGAGGCGAGCAAGGGGCGGCAGCAGCCAGACCTGGCGCCCACCTGTGTTTTCCAGCAGCGTCTTGGGTGTGTTGGGCCGGTTAATGATCTCCACCAGGTTGTTGAGGACCATCTGCACGTAGGGCTGCATCTCTGCCCCTGGGGGACCAGACAGTCAGAGCCACACACAGCCCACAACACCCACGCCACCCACTGCAGTTGCATGTAGACACTGGCCAATCACATCCACTGACAGCAAAAAAAAACTTTAGCTGGTTCCTGGGCCAGGACCCATAGCCAACCAGCGGTAGATCCACACCCTCTGAACACCAGAAGCTTCCCTGGAGTCACTGATGGAACACCAAGGTGAGGCCAGATGGCCAGCTCCTTTGTGGGGAAAGAGGAAGCTGCCAAAGTCTCCCTGCCAATCCCTGTGGGCCTTGCAGCCAACTGCGTTCAGGGTGGGGAGGTGGCAAATTGTCCAATTAGAACAAGGCTCCTGACCTGCCTCTTTACAGAAGCCAATCACAGATGGCCTTTCAGCCACTTGGCCCATCTCTGATGAAAATGCTCAGAGGTACCCTCTTGCCCCGGGCCCATGGGAGCCTTCCTCAAGGAGCACCAGCAGCCCCTCAAGGGGACCTGTCACTCAGAGCCAGGCTCTAGGCCAGGAACAGGTCAATGGGGAGGGCAGGGCCTGCCCACCTGCAGGGCACTCACCCATCTGCATGCAGATCTCGCCAATGGCCCAGGTGGCATTGTTGCAGACAGAGATGAACTCGGGGTTCAGGTTGGTGCCCAGGATGGGCATGAACTCGGCTGGTGGGGGAAAGAGGGGTGTTGAGCAGGAGGACCTGCAGCGTGAGCTCCCGGACCTGGCTGGGTAGGCCCCATCAGACAGTACGAATACATCCTAGTTCGGTCACAGTCCTCCCTGGTCACTGTTCCATCACTTGAGGCCAGGGCTGGGGTTGTGAGGATGAGATGGGTGTCGTACCAATACAGGGCTTGACATGGATGAAGCAGGCTTTGGTGAGGTCTCCCAGGAGGGCAAAGGAGCTCTGCCGAACTTCAGGCATCGAGTCCTGGGGGTCAGAGCAGGGTCAGCATGGCACGGCTCCCCTCCCCTCAACGTGTCCTAACTAATCCCTCAGCTCAGGGCGGCTAGGGGAGCAGTCCCAGGAACACAGCCTAGCCCTTCCACTTCCCAGCACCCAGGCTGTGGGCCCCCACAAACACCAGGGCTCAGGGGCCGTGTGAGCCAGTGCCTTGCCCAGGGCACTGCCGCAGGAGGCACACATGTAACCGCTGATAAACGGGCTGGGGGTGATGGTGAAGGCTGTGCTTCCACGTTTTCTATTTTCTGCTTCTAAGTTTTCTACGTTGGTTGCCTTGAAAATGAGTTTTTCCTCATGCCTTAATCAAATGCCTTTTTAAAAGAATGGCAAGCTTTGTAACAGGCCCCCTTTCCCTGATGTCTTTGGGGACCGTGACCCCCCAGGGTGGCCCACACTGTGAGGGGCCTGTGGAGTGCCCACCCACCTGCATGCACTGGAAGAGCAGGGTCATGATGTTGCTTCGGGCCACCAGCTGCTCCACGTGGCCACCCAGGCCCTCGGCCAGGCCGCTGAGCAGGTCTAGGGCCACGATCATGAAGTCCTTATCGGGAGCCTCGTACTGCTCGGGGTGCTGGGTGTACATCTGGGCACAGTGGGGCAGGCAGGAGGGTGAGGGCAGTAGGCCGGGGCTGGGGCAGCAGCCGAGGAGCGGGCGGGCGGGTGCTCACCATGGCCTGGGCCAGTGTCTTCTGCACTAGCGTGACGCAGCGCTGGTAGACGGGCTCGCAGTAGGGCAGGAAGCCGCTCTGCAGGGCAGTGGCCACGGATGACAGACACTGGTGGGAGGAAGGCAGGAGAGGTGAACTCAGGCGGTGGGGCAGGGCTGTGGGAGGGAGCTGGAAGCCCACCCACCTCCAGCAGAGGAAAGAGGTCCTTGTCTTCATCCTTGAGCTCGTTCCACTTCTGGATGAGCGGAGGCATCAGCTTCTGGATGTATTCCTGGAGGGGGAGCAGGAAGTTGGGGCTCTCTGGGCAAAGGTGGCAGCCTGGGAACCCACAGGGCTCCCTGTGACTCATAAGCATCTACTCCTGAGCAACGAGGCCTGGCTTCCCACTGTGTCTCATAGGATCCTGCAAGGCCTGGCCTTCCAGCCAGACCACCAGTTCTTCTCACGCACCCCAAGTCCCCACCTAGCCACCACTGCCCCTCAGGAGCCTGGGTCAGCCTCCTGGTACCCGCAGGCCCCTGAGCTCCCCAGCACAGCACTTACCATGCTGTTTCCCAACTGTCTGTCTCCCCGACTAGACTAGGAAGGGCGAGGGCAGGGGCCAGAGCTCTCTGTCTATCTGTCGGACTCATGGCCATGTCCCTGGTGTGCAACATGGGGTCGCTGCCAGGTCCCTGGATGCCAGAGGTAAGCAGGGAATCGGGGAGAGAGAGGTGCTGTGGGGTCTCACCGGCTGGTTGAGATGGTGGCCCACGGAGTCAGCCAGGGTGCCGATGGCATCATAGAGGATGAGCAGGTTCTTATGCTGGTACTTGCCAAAGGCAAAGACAAGAGTGTCCAGGATATAGCTGAGGTAGGGCACCAGCTCTGTGCAGGCCTCCTCCTCCAGGGTGGCAAAGGCACTAGAAGGGGGAAAGGGCTCAGTGGGCACCTACAGGTGGGGGCTGGGCCAGAGGCAGAGAGAGCACCCGGGATCAGCCAGTACGAATACGTAAGAAATCAGCGAATATCAGAGGTAGTGAGAGTCATCACTTCCCGGATGGCAGCCAGCGGCACGGGGGGTGGGGGTGGGGTGAGGACTGGGGGCCAGGGGCCATTCGTCACCTGCAGGCTGCCTCCTGAACCCTCTTGTTGCCGTCCAGGATGCGCTTGAGCAGTTCTGTCATCAGAGGCTTGAGGTGCATGTCTGGTGGCTGGCTGACCACCCAGTGGGCGTAGCGACTCAGCGTCCAGCAGGCAATGGAGCGAACCAGGGCCTTTTTGTCCGACAGGCACTGGATGAGGTGCGGGATCAGCTCGGGAAGGTAGGGTACCATGCCCTGCATACAGCCTGTAGGGACAGCACAGGGACAATCCTGAGTCCAGTTAAGCTCAGTCACACCCACTCTTTAGGGGAGACGATCAGCCAAACCTGTCAGTTGGGAAAACTGAGGCTCAGAGGTTAAATAGCTAGCTCAAAGCCCTGACCCGGTAGCCAGTTGGTTAGAGCAGCATCCTAATATGCCAAGGTTATGTGATCCATCTCCTATCAGGGCACATACAAGGCTCAACCAATGTTCCTAGGCTGTGTGACTCAGTGTTTAGAGTCAGTCCGGGCACCAAAGGTCATGGGTTCAATTCCCGATCAAGGATACATACCTAGATTGTAGGTTGAATTTTCAGCCCTGGTTGGGGCGGGTGCAGGAGGCAACCAATTGACGTTGTCTCTCACATGGATGTTTCCTTCTCTCTCTTTCCCCACCCACCCTCCCTTCCTTCCTTCCTCCTGCCCACTCTCTCTAAAAATCAATGGAAAAATATCCTCAGATGAGGATTAACAACAACAAAAAGAATCAACCAATGAATGCATAAATGGGACAAATCATCAATGTTTCTCTCTTCCTCTCTCTAAAATCAGTAATGAAAAAAGTCTGAGTCAGTGAAAGTAGGGTCAGGAGGGGTAGCCACAACAGGGCAAACCCTTCTTTGCCATCAGTTCCACCCCAACATGGTCACTCGTTAACTCATAGATGACTGGGCTGTGTTCTCACTCAGGCTTTGTAGGCAGCAGTGACCACAAAGGTTTCTTCTGAGCCCTAGTCAGTTTAGCTTAGTGGAAAGAACGTCAGCCTGGGGACTGAAGGATCCCACGTTCGATTCTGGCCAAGGACACATGCCCAGATTGCGGGCTCAATCCCCAGTAGGGGGTGTGCAGGAAGCAGCCAATCAATGATTCTCTCTCATCATTGATGTTTCTATCTTTCCCTCTCCCTTCCTCTCTGAAATTAATAAAAATATTTTTTAAAAAAAGGTTTCTTTTCAAACTTTTCCTGGATATTTGTGATATTTCTCTATTTTTCATCTTTTCAAAAAAACCATGAGGATGTCTTTTTTATTTCTTTAAATCCTCACCTGAGGGTATTTTTTCCACTGATTTTTATTTATTTATTTTAAAATACATTTTATTGATTTTTTACAGAGAGGAAGGAAGAGGGATAGAGAGCTAGAAACATCGACGAGAGAGAAACATCAATCAGCTGCCTCCCGCACACCTCCCACTGGGGATGCACCCGCAACCGAGGTACATGCTCTTGACTAGAATCGAACCCGAGACCCTTAAGTCCGCAGGCCGACGCTCCATCCACCGAGCCAAACCGATTGATTAAAGCTCCACTGATTTTTAGAGTGGAAAGAGGCAGGGAGGCAGAAAGAGAGATACAGAGATAGAGAAACATCAATGTGAGACACACACCGATTGCTTGCCTCCCTCACAAGCCCCAGGCGACCAGGGCAGGGAATCAAACCAAAACTCCTTGGTCCCCAGGCTGATGTTCTACCACCGAGGCAAACTGGCCAGGGCTCTTTTTCTTTCTTTCTTCTTTCTTTCTTTCTTTCTTTCTTTCTTTCTTTCTTTCTTTCTTTCTTTCTTTAGTTTTTATTGATTTCAGAGAGGGAAGGAGAGGGAGATAGAAACCTCAATGAGAGATAATCATCGATCAGCTGCCTCGGGCATGACCCCTACTAGGGCTCAAGCCTATAACCTGGCCATGTGCCCTGACCTCCTGGTTCATAGGTCAATGAATGCTCTTTTAATCAGAGGACACAGATAATAGCACCCCCCCCAAAAAAAAAACCTAAGACAGAGACCTGTTTTTACTGACTTAAGGTTAGTTCCTCCAGTTCTTTTTCATGAATATGTAGAATACCTAATGTGAGGGAACCTCTCCTCAGATAAATTTTGAAAGCTCTCCAGGGTGAGGGCTCCTGAACTTATTTTAATTTTTTAAAATTTTTATTGAGTTCAGAGAGAAGGAGAGAGGGGAGAGAGAGAGAAACGTCAATAATGAAAGACTCATGGATCAGCTGCCTCCTGCGTGCACCCACTGGGGATCCAGCGCGCAACCTGGGCATGTGCCCTTGACTGGAATCGAACCCAGGCCCTTCAATCGCAGGGATGCTCTATCTACTCAGCCAAACCAGCTAGGGCTGAGCTTACTTTTTAGGACAGGCCTGGATGCTGAGACAGTCACAAGCGATGCCTGTAACAGACTCGAAAGCCCTCTGGTTCACTCAAGCTGTACATTCTGTCAGGACAAAGGGTGCTCGAAAGCCACATGAGTAACAGCCCACCATGTGAAATTTGGAGAAACACGACCATACACACTTCTCATTCTGGCGGGCCAGCCCCGCAGCCAGGGAGCAGGTTTGAGGCTCAACTGCACCCTGGGTAACTGGGAGGGTGATGTACGTCCCTCTGTACCTTAGTTTCCCCATCTATGAATCCCATCTCATCGGGTCGGACTGAGCCCACAAAACAGGCTGCCTGCCACGGGACATGCCTGCAGAAGTGACTTATAATTATTATTGTAGCTATAATTATGCTTACGGCCTCATGGAATTGCATGTCCATGAGAATTAAGGAGAGGGTTTGCATTTCAGGGTTTGGGGTTCCTTTAAGGCTCATAGGCTGAGGGCAAGATTCAAGTCCCAGATCTGTCTGGAGGGGCTGAGCAGGCCTCTGAGAGAACTCAGGGATGATGTCATCACCACTCCCTGCCCCCAGGCAGCTCTGCTTAGGCCAGCCCGTCTGAGCTAGCAGAAGGGTCAGAGGTCAGGGCAGCAAGGGCACTCACCTTCAGCGATGGCACCCAGCACTAGGATGCCTGACTCCTTGACTACCCATTCAGGGTGAAAGAGAAGGCCTTTGAGCAGGGGAAGGAGGTGGGGCAACAGTTCCTCCCGGAAGACATTGGCCAAGACATCCAGTGCAGCCGCCGAGCACTTTCCTGGGACAGGAAGGGAAATTTGGGGGGGGGGGGGGGGGGGGAAAAGGGGGGCAGGCTCAGGGAAGCCCATTAGGCAGGGCCTTCTCAACCATACCCCCAGGTCAGAGATCACGATTAGGATGATTTTCACAATCTGCTCCAAGTAAGTTTCTCCTCACCTCCCAGCCCGCCACCCCGCCACCCCACCAACCTCCCTTCCCCGGGCCACGCACTCAGATTCCAGTCCGATAAAGCATCATCGTCATCGTCATCCTCGGCATCCTCAGAGCCGTCGGGCCTCTCGGCCTCATGGGGCAGCGTCACAGTGCGCGACTTGTGGAAGCGGGGCTTAATGTCCTGCTCGCTGTCGGGGACTGCCTCGTCCTCTTCCACATCTCCCTGTGGGACAGACAAACCACTGAGTACCACCAGAGCCCCAGCCCCCCCCCCCCACCTGCCTGTGCCCGGTGGTCAGCCCAGCTGACCTTGAGCAGGATAATGTCGATTTCCGAATACTTCATCCCGTTCACCAGGATAGGGATCAACCTGTTGGGAGAGAGGCTACTGGTAGGCAGAGTGCCCTGGGGGACTGAAAGCCTGGGCGAGAGGAAAGCAGAGGCACAGACGGGAATGTCAAGGGCAGAGTGTACAGCGCACAGCGATTCTGCTGGCCCCGCATCCCTTCATTTCCCTTAATGGGAGCTACCACTAACGGTGCCTGATCCCTAGTTCTCCTAAGGCAGAGACGTGTGGCCCAGTCACCAGGAACTTCCCTGGGAAGGGGCCAGGTGAAGGGGGCAAACAGGCAAGGCAGCCGGCCCCATCCGCTGGCGCCCAGGTACCTTGGGATTAGAAACTGTGATTAGTCTTCGCTGACTTGGGGATAGGTGAGTGATCCAAGCTGACCCTAGGAGTTTTGCTGGAGATACTGGTCAAGAGGGAATTCTTTTTCAGAGGTTCCTAAGCTGTAAAGCTGTAGAAGGCCACAGCCAGGAGGGAAGGTCATGCCTGAGAACAAAGCCAATGGAGAGGAAGTAGATCTGAGACTAGACAGATGCCTTTCACATCCTTTGAGCACCTGGACCCAACTATGCCTGAAGCCTGTCCTGACGTCTCATTTATTCCACCTGTAACTTATCCAACTTCTCAGTCACTAAAGCTACATCATATCACTTGCAAAATATATGCAGGCACCCAGCGAGTGTTGCTCAGTGGTTAAGCATTGACCTATGAACCAGGAAGTCATAGGTCAATTCCTGATCAGGGCACATGCCTGGGTTGTGGGCTGGATCTCAAGTAGGGGACAAGCAGGAGGCAGCCAATCAATGATTCGCTTTCATCATTGATACTTCTCTCTCTCCCTCTGAAATCAATAAAAACCAAGCAAACAAAAATGTATGCAGGTATAGAAAGCAAACTGAAATGGGAAAGGTGGAGGCTGGAGTGGGACAGCACACGGGAAACACACTCACTGGACCAGGTGGGAGGCCAGGACGTCCTTGCAGATGGGCTGTTCGGCCAGCGTCAGCCAGAACTCACAGGCCTCAAGGGCCACATTCTCATCATGGTCCTGGGTCCTCTGCAGCATATACTAAGGGAGTGGGGTGAGAAGAGCTGAAGGCCCTGCCAGCTGGGGGTGATCCCCGCTGTGCCCCAGCTCCACAGCACCCGCCCCGGCTGGCCTAGGGGCGCACACCTGGATAATGCTGTGCATGTGCGGAATCAGCCTGTCGATTCGCACTTCCAGCAGCATCACCAGGGCACGGCACACATTCTTCCGCACCTCAGGGTCATCGTCCACAGCCAGGGCAAACAGGTGCTGCAGGGAGGGGAGGGTCAGCCACACCAGGGACCCTGGCCCTCACCCTGCTCACCCCCAGCCTGGCAGCCCACCTCAATGAAAGTGTCAATGTTGTCCATCAGTGCCTGGGCCCGGTCCATGATGAACTGGTTCACACAGGCGATGGCATGGGACCTGGCAGGGAGTGGCATGTGGGTCACCCCCGCCCTGCCTCCTCCAGGCCCCCTGCAGACCCCTGGGGAGCCGCACCCACCGGATCTTGGGGCTGCAGTGCTTGAAGAACTGCAGGAACTTGGGGATCATGATGTTGAGGGGCCTGTTGAGGGCATCGCTATCCAAGAGCTCCGACGAGTCCTCACAGATCTTCTGCAAGGCCCCGAAGGCTCCCTGAACAGTGAGGAACACGCATGGGTGCGGGTCTCGGTCCAGTCCCGGTTCCCACTTGTGGGGGGCGGGGCGGGGGAGCACGGCCCGTGGCCTACCTCACATGTGTTGTAATCCTCCGAGTTGAGCAGGTTGCACAGCTGGGGCAGCAGCTCAGGCCACATCTGCAGCTCACCCTTGGAAGCGATGGTGGTGATGAGAATGCCTGGGCGGCCAGGAAAGGACGCTGCCTCAGGCTGGGTGCAGGTGGGCTTGCTTGGCACCCGTTCTCCCTGCCCCTCTTAGGATGCTCTCCCTGTGAGCCCCCCCCACCTTTTGAGATCCTCGGAGCCTTCCTGTAAATCAGCTCGGTTCCAGGTCTCAGGATGCAGCACAGAACTAAGTACAAAGTCCCTGCCCACAGGAGCTGACTGTCTAGGGAGGGAGGCTGCTACGGCAACATAAACCTGCAAAAAACCTGGGAGGCTAGACGCCAAGAGCTAAAGGGGAAACGAAGCACAGAAGACAGCTAGCAAGGACTGAAGGCGAGGGCAGCAACTTAAAACTGGGTGTCCAGAGCCTCCTCCAGGGTCATCTTGATACCTGAGCAAAGGCCTGAAGGAAATGAGGGAGAAGCATCCCAGGCTGAGAATGGCAGGTGCAAGGGCCTGGGGGCAGGGGCACGCCTGGAGAGATCACAGATGGATAAGGAACCATGGGGCCTGAGCGGGAGGGGGTGAGGGCTGGGAGGGGCAGGGAGCAGGTCCAAGAAGGCCGCATGGCTCCCCGAGAGCTTGTACTGCTCACTGGAAACCCAAGTGCAGCCTGCAGTGGGCATCTGCATGAAGTATGAAGGCAGTACAGGGGCTTGGCAGCTGGGCTGAACGCGGGTGATGTCAGTGCAGAGATAATATTTAGAGCCAGGAGGTGGCAGTCTTCCCTAGGGGAAGCTGCTGCCAGTGCCAACACTCCAGATGCCCCAGGCTTCCAGCTCTGCTCTAAAGGTGCTCCCTGAGGTAGTCTGCGAATGCAGTCCCAGTCCCATCCCTGTCTGTGTGATGGTGGCCACATCACCTAACCTTTCTGTGCCTCAATGGGGACAAAGACCACCAGCCTAACAGGGCTATTGAGAAACTTCAGCGACGTAAATCGAGTATCCAGGGCAGAGCCTGACACCCAGAATGCACGTGGTGAATTCAGATCCTTCTGCTGGCATGCGGGGAGTGAGGGTGTATTGTTGGGGCTATGGGTCTCTTAACAAAAGCAAGGGCTGATCCGGTGGTAGGCCCCAGCATCTATCTCAAATTTAACACTATTTTTCTGTCTTTATTTCATTTTAAGACTATCTTCCCTTAGGGTCAGCGCGTCTGTCTTTTCACTTAAAATAGTTACATACAACACCCTTTTAAATGCAAGTTCTAAGAGTTGACAAAGATTTTAAAGAAACAAAAATTTAAGTCATTATGTCAATTAACCTCAATAAAACTGGGGGAGGGGGGATGTAAGTCAGTAACCAATAGTAGGTTTGTACTTATCAATAGCAAAAAGGTTTAAGGTAAACTACTGGAAAATTGTGGTCATCCTTCTGTTAACTCCCTCAGGCAGCCTTCCAGGAATCAGGAAGTCTCGAAGGCAAAGCTAACTCACAGGAAGCTCCACAAGGGCAGGGAGCTCTGATTTTAATCTGCTGAACCCTCAGGACCTAACACAAAATTCTGGATACTGGATGACTGCCTCAGAAGCAAGAACGGTTATTTCAGGAAGGAGTGGTTCAGAGCATGGCCCTACACTGGTCACTTCTGAGCCCTGCTACTTACCAGACAAGTCCCTTAACCTCTCTGTGCCTCAGTTTCCTCATCTGCAAAATGGCAATAGCAATAGTTCCACCATCCATGGTGAATCAATAGCCTTAGCATTCTGAGACGTTTCCTGGCTGACCCCTGCCGCCGCCGCCCCCGCCCCCTTACCTATGGTGGCTCGGATGAGGGATGAGGCATCGCCGATGTTGTTCAGACACTCCTGCTTGATGAAGTCCGCCACCGGCGGCGGGAAGCTCTGGTAATGCGCCTTCACGTTGTTCTTGAGGATGAGGCCACTGAGGGAGCGAGTAGGCTCATCTGGGGGTGAGAGCGGCGGCTCAGGGGACCACAGGGGAGAAAGCGAGGGGCTAGCCTGCATGGCGCGGCCTCGAGGGCATCATACCTTCGGACTTGAGTCTGGTCAGGACGAAGATCAGGTAGTTGTTGAAGTCGGGAAACTGGTTCAGTTGTTTGAGTTTCTGTCAGGTGGTTAAGGGACTTGGGAGACAAGGGCCTTCCCCCGGTGGGGTGGGGTCCCCTTTCTACCATGTAGCTGACGGTACCTCTGACCTCTGGGACCAGGCAGCCCCGTCAATCCCATGCCTACAACCATGCAGCATTTCAGGCATGTCAGATTCACCCAGGAGGTGAGGGAGCGTCCCTGAGCAGGAAAGGTTGAGCAGGCCTGGCTCTGTGTGAAGATGGCAGCTGCTACTCAGCTCTGCTTACAAGCAGTCCAATGTTGTCTGCTAAAAAAAAAAAAAGGACTCCGAGCCCTGGCAAGTGAGGCTCAGAAGTGAGAGCATTGCCCTGGCTGGTTTGGCTCAGTGGATAGATTATCAGCCTTCGCTCCAAAGGGTCCCCGGGGTTCAATTCCTGTCAAGGGCACATGCCTGGGTTCCAGGCTCGAGCCACACTAGGAGGCATGCAGGAGGCAGCCGATCAATGATGCTCTCTCTCTCATCGCTGATGTTTCTCTCTCTCCCCCTCTCTGAAATCAATAAAAACATACGGGGGGGGGGGGGTGAGAGCATGTTGGCCAGCACACATATAGGTTTGATTCCCAGTCAAGGGCATATACATGGGTTGCAAGGTTCAATCCCCACCCTGGTGGGGGAGGCAACCAATCAATCTCTCTCTCTCTCTCTCTCTCTCTCTCTCTCTCTTTCTCCTCCCCCCCCTTTCACTCTCTCCAAAAATCAATGGAAAAAATATCCTCAGGTGAATATTAACAACAAAAAAGGAAACTTGCCAATGGTTTAAGTATTTTAAATGTAATTTATAGGCCCAGTTGGCATGGCTCAGTGGTTGAGTGTCAACCTATAAAGCAGGTCATGGTTTGATTCCTAGTCAGGGCATATGCCTGGGATGCAGGCTCTCCCTAGTGGGGGACACGCAGGAGGCAGGCGATCAATGGTTCTCTCTCCCTCCCTCTCTGAAATCAATAAAAAAAATATTTAAGTTTAATTTTTTAAAAAAGTATTTTGAACAACCAATTGAAACAAAAATTTTAACCATGAACCTGAACAAAAGTTGAATCCCAACTAGAGGTGTCATCCCCCCAAACCCAGAGTCACGTTTTCTTCTGGAAATGGGATCCAAAAATTCTAACCCTTAATTCTCTGCCAAGGCCAGGAGGAAGTCTGGGGCTTAGGGGATGGGCCCCATCCTCTGTGGCCTTCAGGGGATGCAGATGTCTGCCCAGTCCCCCCAGGCCCAGAAGGAAGGATACATCCTGCACGATTCGCTGAGTGGCTGTATTGGGTGACTGCGAGTCTTTAAGCAGCTGTAGGACCTGCTGCAGACCCTGCTCATCTGGCTGCCAGTCCATGGTGCAAGGCAAGCTGAGGGGATAGGGGGTGGGGTCAGGGCTGGGTCACCAGGGTTCTGTGTGAGACAGGACTCAGACCCAAAGAGTTTGGCAGCGGAAGTGTAATCAGAGGAGTGCTGCTGCCAATGCAGCCAACCCAAGTGCGAGTGCAATCTGCACCACTCATGGCGGCACAGCAGCGAGTTCGGGAGAACAGGCAAGAGATGTGGAAATGGCCACGGGAGACAGTGGCTGGGCCCAGCGGATCATCATCTGGCGGGCAGAGCCTGCGGGGGAGGGTGTCTGCAGCCGGGGGCTGCAAGCCCTAAGGTTTCGAGGGTCCAGCCACTTCTCCAACCAGGTATCCTGCCCCAGACCTCGATATCCTCCGGGCCCCGAGGTCTCCCCAGTGCAAGCAGATTGCCCCTTCTCCCGAAATTGAGACCTCAAGCTCCAGCACATCCTGACGCCTCCTCTGCCGAGGTCTGGGGGTTCTGGTTCCTGGGCATCCTTAGGTGCACCATCCCAAGGCGTTCCGATATTCATGATCCCCGCCGCCTCCCCTAATCCAGCTCAGCCGGGTCCCAGACTCCCGTTTCAGGCCTAGCTGGACCAGCGAATCCCCTTCATCAGGCCCGCTGGCCTCTCCGAGGGAGAGCAGTCAAGTATGTCCACCCTGCGACAGAAGCCGGCAGGTCCCTGCCCCCTTCCCCCAATCAGGTCCGGCCAAGCCTCTCCCCCATCCCGCCCTCCGCCCAGTCAGCAGCATCTCCCGCCGACGGGTCTCCGCTGCTTCCCCCAATCAAGTCTGGACAAGCCTCCACACCGTCTCGAGCCGGAAACCCCTCTGTCGGATCCTGCGGGTTCCCCCTAATTAGGCCGGGCCCAACAACCCCTGGGGCACTCCCCCCAACGGATCCTGGAGACGCCTTGCAGCCAGACCCAGAAAAGCCCTCTAGGCCCAAGTCTGACGACCCTCCCTATCAGAGCCCCCAACTTTCCAACGCGGCCTCTCCCAAACAGCACCCCCCACTCCGCACACACCGATCCTCGCGACGTCCCCCAATCAGATGGTCTCCAGCCCGACCCCA
Organism: Murina feae; assembly: GCA_004026665.1. Classification (NCBI taxonomy): domain Eukaryota; kingdom Metazoa; phylum Chordata; class Mammalia; order Chiroptera; family Vespertilionidae; genus Murina; species Murina feae. Next base: position 59,040 of record PVJC01002966.1, read on the forward strand.
GGCGCCCCACTGGCGGGATTCCCTCGGCACCGAGAGCTGACCGGGCTCCGAGGCCCCACCCCCTGAGCCCGGCTCGGTTTCCCCCTCCCCCCCCACCCGTTCTTGCTGCCTCGAGAATCGGGCCCAACCCGAGAACCTAAGGTTCTCGGCCTTTACGGGTCAGGCGCGGCCCTGACGCCCGGGCAGCACGCGGCACAAGCACAGACCCTGACGGGGGCCAACGCCAGCGGGAGCCGAGCAGGTCCGGTTCCGGGTGAGGCCCACTTACCCGGCCCGAGGCAGCAGCGGCGGCGCCTTGTGCTGCGGCTTCTCGTGAGACTCGCGCGGAAGGAGGGAGCCAAAGCGAGGGAATTAAAAAAAAAAAAAAGAACCACACACTCATACATACACAAACGCGGCCCCAGATGAGCCGCGGCGGCCCCCGTACGCCGTTCAAATCGGCCCAACCAAGCCAATCGGAGGCAGCAGCTGTCGCACGTGGCCTTGCACCCGGGAGACCCAGGCCCCGCCGAGTGAGGTCACGTGAGCGGAGTGAGCGTCTCTCTTGGCCTCTCTGGCCGGCCGGTCCTCCCGTCGTCTCGTCTCTCCCGGCGGCTCTCACGTGGAAGCTGTAGCTAAGTTTGGTGGAACCTGGGGACTTGGCCTGTGCAGTAGACGCCGGAACCGCTCCGCCGGAGCCTCTGCTGCGCCCGTCACCCTCCTCTGAGGGTTCGCTGCCTCCCTCTCCCCACCCCGAGGTCCTTGGTAGCAGTGCGGTCTGTGTGCTCCAGTTGAGAGTACAGGGAACAGCCCGGGGTGGACTTTATACCCCAGAGACAAAAAAATAAATAAAAGCCAGACAAAGGGAGTGCCGGAGACAGGCTCATCCTAACGAAGCCTCTGCTACATTTTACGTTATAGACTAAATCCCAGATTAAATTCCAGTTTAACAATTTTTACAGGGATAATAAAAAAAAAAACCCAAGGATGTAAAATTTTTAATGAAATGAACTAATAAAATAAGCACTGGAGCAAAACGCCCTAATCCTTTTCCCCGCTTGAGGCTGAATGGAGTGGAACGGCCCGGGAAATTTAGGCGAGAGCAGGGTCATAAAGAAGACATTTTTATCTTTGCGCCGTCGTAGGACAAAGTGGGACCCTCTTCCTCTTAAGAGCAGGAAAGAGCGGGAGACCCTAGTGCTCTGAGGACAATCCAGCCCTGCCCTGAGAGACTTCTTGGCCTCGGGAGAGGCACAAGGTCGATTTTTGTCCCAGCCTGGAGGAGAGGGATAGGTTTCTCAGCCCACTTTCCGTGGGCAAAGTCAGTCCCGGTTCCGTTCATTCATGAAAAACGCGCTTATGACTCCTCCTGCCGAGCACTGGCTTGGGAAAGGCCGGCTGGCGCCGAGCTCCCCCCGACGGTCGGGTTCCCTGAAGCAGCGGCCTGGATGCCCACCGTAGCGGCTGCACGGGACAGACACCCGCTGGAGACACGCGTGCGAGAGCCGCTGCCTACGCATGCGCAGTGGCCCTCGCTCGCCGGCGCTCACTGGGACTACAACTCCCTCCTGGCTCCCGCGCTTAGGGCTCTAGCGGAGACTCAGCACCTGGGGGTTTGCACAGCCCTGGAGGTGGGCGTCGAACAGAACAGAGTGAGGGTGAAGGTCTGGCATTATGTGTATAGGTTTCCGGAAAGTGTATGAACGGTGGGAATTTTTTGCTCAGGGTTGGGGATTGCCCCAGATAAGGGTCAGGTGGGGTGCGAGTTAGAGATGCAGGAGAGTTTGTTAGGGTTCACCTCCCTTTTAACAGGTAAAGTTTCCGGCGACTCTGCACAAGCCTCGGGAGAGAGGGGATGGGGCAGAATAAAGTGGCCCCTGCTACCTGTATGGTCCACAGTGCTGGTACGTTTCCTCTCCCCGGCTGGGGGATTTGAGTTCCGAATTGGGACTCCCCACGCCATTTCTTAAGCACCTACTACTGCCTGTCAGGCAGTTTCTAAATGTAATTCTCACAACAGCCATGTGCACGGCAAACTTACTTCATCTAGAAGCTCTAGGGCAAAAAGACTCTCAAGGAGCTGATGCCCAACTGTGAATCTGAGATGGCAGGCAAATGCTATCACTTTACAACAGCCTCTCTGCCTGTGCATCTCATCACACTGGACCAGCGCTTAAAGGTCAGCATTTCTCAAACACCACCACCAAACACAAGCCAGTTGCTTTGCCCAGGAAAGCAATCACAGTTGTTCAAAATGTCAGGGTTACCATGGACTATTTGAACATTAGAACCTGATTCTAGAGATGGTTCTGCATTTCACACCTATTTTATAGACGAAGAACCTGAACCACAGAAAGGCTAAGTGACTTACCTAAGATCAAACAGGTATCAGATTAGTTTGAAGCCAAACTATTGGACTCACCAAAGCCTGAAATTTTCTTTTTCTCCCCTTTCAGACTTTCCCGGGTCAGAGCTGGTGAGCACCATGGAGGGAGGTGCCAGGACTCCATCAGCTCCTCCTGCGGCTTGACACTTCAGAATAGAAGCTGAGCTGCTGCAGGGGCGACCTACTTCTCCCACGTGTTTCTTTTTAAAGATCCAACCACTGCTGATGGCTTCCAGGGAGTAGGAAGTAGAGGTGCCTCCATGGGCTATGTCCCCTCCCCCCACTAGGGTCAGCTCAGCATCCCTGAAGTAGGAAGGAAAGCACTTTGGGTCAATGCAAAAAATAAACCAGCCCTAGCCGGTTTGGTTCAGGGGGTACAGCCAGGGGATAGAGCATTGGCCTGTGGACTGAAGGGTTCGAGTTCGATTTCAGTCAAGGGCATGTACCTCAACTGTAGGCTCCTCCCCAGCCAGGGTCCTGATCAGGTATCTGCAGGAAGCAATCAGTTGATGTTCCTCTCTCACATAGATGTTTCTCCCCCTCCCACTTTCTAAAAATAGAGAAATATCCCTGGGTGAGGATTATAAACAAAATAAAGAAAAAACTTTATTGTGTATTAGCCGGAAATGAGAGAGAGTATGTCTCCTGTTCCAAAGTCTGCTTGCTCTCTCTTCAAGTCAGGGATGGTTTCAGCTTGAGGTTTTTGTACCTGCAGTTCTTTCCACTTGGAATGCTCCCAGACTCCTCACTGCCAATCCCACTTTCTTCAGAACTTGGGACAAATGCCACCTTCTCAGGGAGGCAGGACATCCATGACCTACTTAAAATCGCCATCTCTTCCACTCGTATCAGTCCCTTTCATACCCTACCCCAAATGTATAACCATCTGGTGTGTCCTGTTTGTTTCTTGTGTTTTCCCCAACTAGAATGTTAGCTCCACTAGGACGGGGGGTGTTGTCTGTTCTCATGCTCCCCCCCAACTCCCACAGGCTGGATTCTGGCTAGTGCCACCTCTGCTCTCCCCCAGGAAGGACCACAGCTATCTGCCCTTCCTCCCTCTGCCTCCACAGGTCTCAGTGACCACCATGACCCTCCAAGTCCTGCTTTCTCTGATGGAAGGGGTACAGGAACCTGGCCATGGGATAGACTGAGCTGCTCAGCATTTGGGCCATTTTGGGGATCCCAGGTGTATTAGGTTTGAGAAGAGGATGGAAGGCAAGGGCATCATAAAACATTCCAGCTCCACCAGGATTAACAAAGGGGCAAGGAGGGCATTCGAGGGGCACTAGGGACGTAAGACTTCCTTTAGGACACCCTGTCCCCTAACATGTCAATAATCATGCCTGTAAGGGGGGACAAACAAGCCCCTGTGCTCCTTCTCCCGATCATACATACAGCCGGGCGGGGTCAACCCCAGCCTCTCCTATTAATACAGAACTATTAATACTGTGTTGCTCCTTAGCTCAAAAGTCCCAAGTTTCCACCCTAACTCACAAGGCTCTGTATACATCCACTCACGCTTCTACTCACTTGGCTTGTCATTCGGGCCGCCCCAAAGCTCCCCATAAGGGCCAGGCACTCTCCGGCCTGTTTTTACACTGGCTGTTCCCTCCACCTAGAACTCACTTCTTCACCTCGCTCAGGTCCCTGATCATATGTCAATGAAAATAGACACCCTCCCCCAGCCGCTACCCTGTACTTCTTCACAGGCACCTCCCAAAATGGCTTCCCCTTTTGTCTGTTTCTTTCCACCAGGGCAGGGAGCAAGCAAGATCAGTTCCGTTCACTGCTGTGGCCCCAGCCCAGGCACGGAGTAGGTACTCAGTATCTGTTGAACAACAGCTTTGGTCCGGCCCAATGGGACTGTGAAGAGAACCTGAACATCAGGAGCAACATTTGAGGGTACAGTCAGGGGAGGGGGGGTGGAAAGGGTCGGAGGGAAGAGTCCAGGCCCACTGAAGGGGCATGCCCCCAGCCTCCCCAGACCCCGAAGTTCCAGGCCAGATGCGGACTTTGGAAAGTGTGGCAGGGGGAGGCTTTAGGCTGGAAGCAGCAAAGAAGGCAAACCAAGCACACAGCTCCGGCACTAAGTCAAGTTCTTTACTTCCCAGAAGTGATGGCTAAGGGAAGGGGGGGGGGCGGGAAAAGGAAGACAGAAAGAGCCAGAGAGAGCGCGGAGGTGGGAAGAGAGGGGACAGTGAACCACTGTTCTATGAAGTCTCAGGAGGCAAGTGCTCAAGGTAAAAAAGAGTCCTGGAGGATCGTCCGCGGCTGCGGGAAGCGTCTTGGTTTCCTTCTGTGTTTAAGTCCTTGGGGGGAAGGGCTGCTGCCGCCGCCGCCGCCGCCGCTGCCGCATTAAATAGTTATGTACATCGCAGAGAGTCCCAGGCCGTGGGCAGACGGGGAAGGGGGTCATTTCACCAGGGGCCGAGTTTTATCATCATCACCGCACTGGTGGGCTTTGTACTTTTTCACTTCTGCCATGTACTTGGCCCACGCATCACCTTTACTTGTTAATACCTGTGGGGAGGGGGGCAGGGGCGCACAGGAGGTTGGGAAGGGGATAGCAGGGAGCCCAGGCACTGGGGTCAGCACTGTCCTGAGACAGCTGACCCACCCCCAGTGTCACCACCCAGAGGTCCTGGACTTGAGGTAAAGACATTCAGAGTCAAGTTATCTGGGGACCTTGTTGAAAGCCCTCCTCCCCCACCCAGAACCCCCACATCCAAGGTCCAGATGCTAGACAGGGAGGGACAGGCTGGTTAGCCAGGTGCTGAGCCGTTAGGGAAAGGCCGCGGGGTACCCCCGACCCGCCTGCTCACCTCATCCTCCGTCTTCTGCTTCTTGGCTACTATTCCCGTCTTGAGGGCTAGTTTGTTCCCGCCTCTGCGCTTGCCCACCTGGGTGAAGGGACAGAAGACTGCAACGGTTACAGGAGTCGGGCCCGCCCTTGGCGGCGCTGAGGCCCACTACACCTTCCTAGCCCGGCCCGGTGGCCCGTCCTGACGCCGCGCCCAGCTCCGCCAGCCGGCCAACCTGCGCAGCAATCAGAGAGGAGCACACGCGACTCTTAGCACCTGCCCTGGGCCCATGATACCCAGGCAGTCTTGGGCCCCCATGATGCCCTCCCCGGGAGCGGGAAGAACCCCACCAGTGGGGACAGGCTCCGTCCTCACTCTCCATGCTGAAGCCTCAACCTCCCCTAGCAGTGACCACGCAGGCAACAACAGCTCCTTTTATTAAGCACTTACTGTATGCCAAGCCCTGTGCCAGGTGCCTTGCATGTGTCACCTCCTTTCACTTTCATAGTTACAACCATACCGATTGTATGCGCGAGGAAACAGTTTTGAGGAGAGGCCCGTACCCTCGGTCACGTTGGCAGCAAACCATAGGACTGAATTAGGGTCGAGTGGGTCCAAGCCACCGAGCAGCAGCCTTAACCACCGAGCAACACTGTGTCCCCTGAACCTAATCTGGCCTGGCCTCTTGGAGGGTGCTCCCGAAACAGCCCCTCAATGAGTACATGAAAAGGCAGGGACTATTACTCCCACTCAGCTTCCACACAGTCCTCACACCAACCCAGCTCCTGGCATTTGTCCTTCCTCAGACAGAAGCCTCCCTCCACCTTCTCCCGTTGACTGGGGCTTCTTGTGCCCCGCAGGCAGCAACAAGCTTGAAAGGCATCACCCTACCTCTCCACCCATCAACCAGGCATTCAGGGACCTGCATAGCTGGGGCTAGTAGTCTCACACCCGTTTTTTGGAGGATGGAGAAACTTGACCCCCAGTCTGTTATTCTCTCAAGTTTTGGTATGTTTCCCCCACACACCACAGAGACTTGATCTCAACACCAGAGGCAAAGCAAGCTCAGAATGAACAATCAACATAGATGCCATTTATTTAACCCCCAAAGTCTCTCAATCTCGCACTAACGACTTGCCGAGCTGGGTCATTCTTTGCTGGGGGATTTGGAGTAGGGGTTCGAGGAGGGAGGGCTGTCCCGTGCATTTGAACAATGCAGAGCAACCTCGCTGTTCCCGGTCTCTGCCCCAGTTCTGACACCGAGAATGCCTCCAGACTTCCCTAAGTAGGAAGAGCATCTCCAGCGCGAAGGATCGACCATGGCTGGGTCACTCGTTGGTCAGAGCATGGACCCAACACGCCCAGGTGCCGGGTTTGATCTTGGGTCAGGGCACGTACAAGAATCAACCAATGGATGCATCGGTACGTGGAACACAAATCACTGTCCGACTCTCTCTCCCCCCTTTCCTGGTTTAAAAAAAAAATTTTTTTTTTAATTTAAAAAAGTAAAAAAGAGAACAAACAACTGGTTTAGCCCTTTCTATCAGACAAGCCCCGAGGCACTTTTCCAGGATGGCCTCACTGAATTCTCATCACATCAGAAGGGGAGATGTCCATTTCTCCAAATACAAAAAAAAAAAAAGGGGGGGGGCAGGTCATCACGACGCTGCAGGAAAGCAGCGATCGCGCCTGTCTGCTTCACCAGGGCACAGCCAACACCCAGCACAAGGTAAAGGGGCTCAACAAACGGACACGGGACGAATGGGACTCGGGGGAGCTAAGCAAACCTCCGAAGGCCACACAGCAAGCGGTCTGAGGTTCTAACCCACACATCTTGGGCTCCAGGTGTGCACCTGCTCCCCTTCCGACTCGGGGGACACGGTCCCGGTAGCCACCAGGGACCGGCACCGAACAGGATTCCATTCCCGGCCCCCGGGTCTCACGGGCAGTCTACGGGGAAGCCCTACCCTCGCCCCCAAACCTCTCTCGCGGGGGATCCAGGCCCCGCACCTCTAGCGAGAGACCTGGGTGCAGCCCTCCTCGGGCCGGAGGGTGGCCCCGGATCCCGACTCCCTTTCCCGGGCCCGATGCCCCCTGCCAAGGAAGGCCCTGGCGCCCTCCCCCACCCCCGCGGCTCCTTACGAAGCTGAGCGTGGGGCCCGGGCCGCCCTTCCTCTTCGGATCCCCGGGACCCCCGGCGGCGGCGGTAGCTGGCTGGTCGGGTCGCGGCGGGCCCGGAGGCGGCTCCTCCTGCCGCTGCCGCTGCTCCTCCTCCATCTTCCGCTTGAACAGTTCGAGGAAGCTGCCGTCGTTGGCGAACAAGTTCACGCCGCCCGACACCGGGCTCGACATCTCCTCGTCCCCGCTCTCGGGCGATGTCCCAGGCCCCGACTCAGCCCATCGGCTCCCGCCGCCGCTGCCCGCCGCGGGGCCCGGCGCCTCCCGGCCCGGAGGCTCCGCCCGTCTCCCTCGGGCAGCCATTTTGTCACCAGGTGCTGCGCAAAGGACTCCGGGAAGGCCGCTCCGGCCCGCGCTTGGCGCCCGACTCCTCAGGTCCCGGGCAATGCATGCCGGGAAGAGCGGTCTGGTCTTAAAAGCGTCCGCAGCGGAGGCGGGACCTCAGGGGCGGAGCCTCCGAAGGCGGGGTAAAAACGGGCGGCGGGTCGTTCGGCTAGACTCCGGCGGGCGTTACCGAGACGTGGGGTAGCTGGCTCTCGGGAGTGAGGTTTCCGCTTGGACTTGGGGGGGGGGGGGCGAGGGAATGGGGGGCATAGCTTTCCGTGGCTAGGATCCCCTTCTTGGCACCAGAGATAATAGTGGGGAGAGGGATCCCTTTGAGGCCGTGTGCTCAACCGACACCTCGGAACATAGGTCCCTAACCGAGGCTAGAGAGCGTCTCTGGCCTGGATCTCCGGACGAGAAATGAGGCCGTTGACATGTCCCTGGGATGGAGCTCTCATTTGGGCGCTCCGTGGAGCTGGGGGGGGTCCCATCTCAGAATCAGGGTATTATTGTTTGGGATTTCTAAACTGGCGTCCCCCAGCTGCTTGTCAAGAGTGTCCGCCAAGCCCTGGCCAGTGTGGCTCCGTTGGTTGAGCGTCGTCCGGTGCCAGGAAAGGTTGTTGGTTTCATTCCCGTCAGGGCACATGCCCGGATTGCGGGCTGGCGCTCCGGTAGAGGGCGTGCAGGAGGCAGCCCATTGATGTTTCCCTCTCTCTCTAAAAGCCAATAAAAATATTTTTAAATGCTTTAAATTTGATTTTAGAGAAAAAGGGAGAAAGAGAGAAAAAACATCGATCTGATCAGCTGCCTCCAGCCACCACCGCACCCAACCAGGGATAGAGCCCGCTAGGCATGTGCCCTGACTGCGAATGGAACCGGCGACCTTTTGGTACATGGAACGAGTCTCAACCAACTGAACCACACCGGCCAGAGCAATAAAATTATCTTAAACACACACACACACACACACACACACACACACACACACACACACAAGTGTCCGCCAAGAGTCTGGTACCCAGCTTGTATTCCTGTCCATTGCTGAGGTCCAACAAGGGGAATTCGCTAAAAGAGTCTCCCCTTCCATGGGGAGCAAACTGCAAGAAGGTTTTCGGGAACAGGAAACACAGGAAGGAGCACAGTTGCCAGTGTGATTCCTGCTCTGCTCTGCCCAGCGTGGGGGCTCTGGGAGCACCGGCCAAGGATCTGCGGACCTTGCGCACAACTGGAGTCCTCCCTCTAAGTCTAGGCCATTCGCAGCCTCAGGATACGTCTTCAGCCAACTAATCCATTCGTGCGATTGGTTTGCGTGAGGAGTCCAGGTGGCTCACAAAGGAGACGGACATGAGACGATTTGGGGACCCAAGTTAGAGAATTGGGGGGCGGGGGGAGGGAATGATCGATATGCGGCTGAGCCTATGTAGCGTCAGGCCAGGGCGAACCTGGGCTCTAACTTCAGCGAAAGGGTAGGGACCGGGTGCTTGGTTGGTTGCTAAGGTGAGGTTGGAGACTACCGGCACACGCGAGGGATTGGAGAACGTAAAAAAAAGGTAGCCAATGAGAAGAGTGCTGCAAGACTTAGGGTCCAATCAGCGAAGAGGAGTATTCTGGAATGTACCAATATGTTCACTAAGCAGGGGGGCATCTGTGAGAAAACATAATCGGGAGAGCAACGAGGTCAACCTTGGGAAAAGGAGGACGTTGGGAATGTAGCTTCTCTGGCGCCCGAAAGCCAGGGTGTGGGGAGCTCCCCTCGGGCTGCTGGTCCTGAGGGCGCCGTGACAGGGAACTCCCCCCGCAGGTGCGCGGCGTGGTGCGCTCCGCTCGGTCACATGAGCCGGTTCCAAGATGGCGGCAGGGGTGGCCGGGTGGGGGGTTGAAGCGGAGGAGTTCGAGGATGCGCCCGATGTGGAGCCGCTGGAACCCACGCTCGGCAACATCATCGAGCAGCGCAGCCTCAAGTGGATCTTCGTCGGGGGCAAAGGTGGCGTTGGCAAGACCACCTGCAGGTACGGAGGCCGCGGCGGGAGCCGGGGGGACCGGTGGGATGTACCACCGGGCGCGGGGGACGGCCGGGGACCGGCTTCTCCGCCCCGAGCCGTGCGCGGGCGGGGCGCCGGGGTCTTGCGGGATGCACTCGGCAGGAGTCACCTGGAGCGCGTGGACGGTGCCTCCAGGATTCAGGCCTGGCACCCTCGGAGCGGGGCCGTTCCCGTTAGGGCTCCAGGGCCGAATCACGCGGAGCCCCACGCCGGGGTGAGCGCAGAGTCGGGGGCGGGGCACCGGAGCAGACGATCCTCGTCTGGTGCAACGTGCTACTCGGTGCCACGTGGGCGGGGGGCGGGTTGTGGTGAACGGAGCGAGAGAGGCTCCGTGATCAGACCTTTCCGGTCAGCCGGGAGGAGAGGGAGGGATTCCCGGGGCAAGTGATCCTGAACAATGGGACCGAACCATCCCGAGTGTAGTAGGAGGTCCCAGGGACCCCTTAGCAAGCGTTGAGGGGGTGCAAGGGAACCCTTAGTTATGCTGGCTGGGCAGCTGGGCCATGCCATTCTGTGCCAGCAGACCAGAAGCAGGCATCAGGCCAGACTGACCCTCGCCCCTCGCCCCTCTAGCCAGCTGGTGGTCTTCCGAGAGGTCTGAGAAGGCCCCTGTACAGAGACTGGGGGTGGATCCCGCACTCACCCGTGTCCTCAGGGCCCTGCTTCCGAGCCTCCCACGTCCCCGCGCAGCCTAGGGAGCAGGCCCTGGCCCCTTACTCCCTACCTCTTGACCTTTCCTTGCCCAGCTGCAGCCTAGCCGTCCAGCTCTCCAAGGGGCGGGAGAGTGTTCTTATCATTTCCACGGACCCAGCCCACAACATCTCCGATGCATTTGACCAGAAGTTCTCCAAGGTGCCCACCAAGGTCAAGGGTTATGACAACCTCTTTGCCATGGTGAGTAGAGCAAGGCTCAGCTCCCCGTTCTGGCCAAGCCCATGCAGGTCTTTCCTGCGAACATCGACCATCGGCTACAGTTTTGCCCAGTCCCACCCTTTGTCATTCCAGTTTCACCCCTTCTTCAGCGTACCCACAGGGAAACAACGGAGGAATGCTTGTGGAACAAAAAGGAAGCCAGGGTGGCTGGAGCTTAGTGAGCAAGGGAAGGGAGGCATCAGAGAGGTCAGCCAGAGCCATGTGGGGTAGGACTTTGTAGGTCACTGGGAGCAGTTTGGCCTTGAGTCCAAGTTTAACAGGAAGCTGTTCATTTTGAGCAGGGCAGTGTCATAGCCTTGACAAGTTCCCTGTGGCTGCCATGCAGAGAATGGATTATAAGTTGAGGCTGGAAGTAAGGAATTAACAGGGAGCCTGGGGCAGTGACCAGGCAAGAGCTAAGGGCAGCCAGTACTAAGACAGAGGCAGAGTGTTGGGGGAGAAAGGTTGGATTTGGGATGTCTCTTGGAAACAAAGCAGTAGAATTGCTTGGTTGTGATGGGCGAGAGAAAAAAATGAATTTTTACTTTAAGAGAGGGTGGGAGGGAGGGGGAGAGACACAGAGAGAAACATCAGTGTGTCTCTTGCACATCGATTGGTTGCCTCCCACACACTCCCTGGTTGAGGCTGAGGATCAAGCCAGCAACTGAGGTACCTGCCTTCAACCGGAATCGAACCCGGGACCCTTCAGCCCACAAGCTGACGCTCTATCCACTGAGCAAAACCGTCAAGGGTGAAATACATCTCTTGGTTGGCCCCTGAGTGGCTGGGATGAGGAAGAGTAGCAGAGAAGCAGGTTTAGAAGGGACAAGTCAAGAATTCTATTTTGACCACAGTGAGTCCAAGGTGCCCACTGGACATCCAATTGGGGATGCAGGACAGTGGCTTAACTCTGTGAGCCTGGAGCTCAGAAGAAGTTGACACTGATTTGGGGGTCATTGTCCCAAGGGTGGTATTTAAAGCTGTGTGAGTAAAGGAGGCTATGAGAGAACAGAGAGGCCCAGAGACCACCTGAGGGCATGTCAGCATTTAGGGTCCCGAAGTGAAGGAGGCTAAGGAGGAGCCAGAGCTTATAGCCTCCTGAGCTCTCGGAGGACAAAGGAACTCGGGCAGAAAGAGGTTGTCTGCTCCGGCAGGTACATCGGTTTTAGAGAGACCACTGGTGAGCGGGGGCAAAAGCCTGTCTGGAATGGGTGAGCTGAGGAAATGGAGACGGCGATCACCACGATGGGGGCTGAGAAGTGGGGCCGTCACTAGAGGGAGACGGAAGGGGGTCGAGGAGGGCTTTTTTGAGAAAGGAGTTGCTGGAGCATGTTGGTTTGCCAGTGCAAATACTTCCCCAGGGAGGGACCCGTAGTGATGCAGGAAGGAATGAGGACGCTGGCAGGACCGTCCTCGGGTGGGAGTGAGCTACATACAGCGCACAAACCTCTTACATGGACTCCTCCAGGGCCAGGGGTGCGGAGGCAAGGTGGAGGGACTGGGGCACTTCCTGGGGGAAGGATAAGGGTGTTGGCAGCCAGTGACTTTTCTTTCTCTCTGAAGCCCAGGTGGGGCACAAGTCTCAGCAGAGAGCAAGGAGTGAATGAGACAGAAGGGTGGAGGAGGCGTAAGATGTGACTGTCATCGGGCTCCTTTGTCTGGCTGTTGAGTGCCATTGGGGTTTGTGACGAGGAATGGGGAGCAGGTGGGAGTTATTTGTCGGCTGTGTTCCTCTCGTGTTCACCTCAGTGTAGCCACACCAGAGACCCAGGAACAGCCACGATGGAGATGTTGGCAACCACAGAGGGAAGGGGCGTGTTTGTAGAGGCAGCCTCTGGAGCCTGGGCTGGATAAGGGTGCCGGCCATGAGGGACACTGACGGTGACCTGGGGTCAGGGGAGAGGAATGAGGTGGCCCAAAGAGGTTTAAATAACTGAAGCAGGCCCAGCTGGCGTGGCTCAGTGCTGGAGCATTGACCATGAATCAGGAGGTTACAGTTCGATTCCCAGGCAGGGCACGTGCCCTGATTTCAGGCTCGATTCCCAGTATGTGGCTTGCAGGAGGTAGCCAATAGATGAATCTCTCATCATTAATGTTTCTGTCTCTCTCTTCCTCTCCCTTCCTCTCTGAAATGAATAAAAACATATTTAAAAAATAGCCAGACGGTGTGGTTCAGTGGTTGGGCATCGACCTATGAACCGGGAGGTCACAGTTGGATTCCCAGTCAGGGGAAATGCATGGGTTGTGGACTCCATCCCCAGTGTGGGGCATGCAGGAGGCAGCCGATCAATGATTGTCTCTCATTATTGATGTTTCTATCTCTCTCTCCCTTTCCCTTCCTCTCTGAAATATCTAATAAAAGAGTAATATGCAAATTGACCCTCACTCCATTACACCCACAAGCCATGCCCATAAGCCATGCCTACCAACCAATCAGGAGCAAATATGCAAATTAACTCAACTAAGATAGCAGTGGCCATGGAGCTGGAGTTGCCCCCCAGGCAATGGAGGAAGCCAGGGCCCTGTGGGCCCTGAGCTCTACTCAAGGCTACAAAGTTTCAATTATAGATGATAAACAAAACCCAGATACCTGCCAGGCTGGGACCATCAACCCAGGCTTCTAGCCGAGGGTGGGGGGTGGGAACCAAGGCAACAAAGTTTCAATTATAGAAGTTAAATAAATCCCAGATACCTGCTTCCAGCCAGACACCCCAGTAGGGATCCAAACCCTGAAGGGGCTGTGGGCAGCCTGAAAACGGCCCTCAGCCCCTCACTCAGGCTGGCCACACCCCCATGGGGTGAGGGTCCCCACTAGGGGGCTTAGCCAGCCTGCAAACAGCCATCAGCCCCTCATCCAGGCTGGCCAGGCATGCCAACAGGTGGACATCCCCCAAGGGGTCCCAGACTGTGAGAGGGCACAGGCCGGGCTGGGGGACCCCCCCGAGTGCACAAATTTTTGTGCACCAGGCCCATAGTGTATAAATAAAAATATATTTTAAAATAATAATAATAACTGAAGCAGGAGGCAAGGAGGCCCAGGTCAGAGAGTAGGGTATGTGAGCTCAGAGGTGACCCAGTGATTAGGAATAACCCATCAAGAGTGTGACTGGGTGTGATGGGTGGGGCAGTGGATACACAAGCTGTATGCAGGGAAATGGACCTCTGAGGCTAGTGAGAGGACTTCATCGCAGGACCTGTGAAGTCACCAAGGAGAGGTGACACAGGAGGAGGATAGAGAAGGAGGCATCAAGTCCGGGACTGGCCAGAGTCGCCAAGGATGATCATATCTTTGTGGATTCCACATCTGTGTTGAAGACTTCCTGTGTGCAGACAGTTCCGAGTGTCCTCATGGGACTGACATTCTGGGTGGGGAGACAGATGAGAAATGCGATAAGTGTATCACGTGAAGGGAGGCTGGATGTTGAGGAGAAAGGAAGGCGGGACAGCGGGGACTGTGTCTGCCCTGTAGATGAGATGGCGAGGGAAGACTCACATTAGAGGAAATCTGGAAGCAGTCGGGCTGGGTGGGGAACAGCCAGTGCAAGCCCTGCAGAGGGCTTTGGCTTCCCTCTGTGGGCACTGATCACAGTTTGCAATTTTCCACCTGTTTTTAACATTGTTGGACCCTTTGAGCAATCGGAAGACCTTAATGCCTGAGGGAGGGCCATGGCACCTGGGTTGGTGGGGGGGTCTTCCCTGATGGGACCTGATGCAGGGCTGAGGTTGGGGCCCCCCACGGATTCCCCTGGCCCTGGGAGTAGCAGTAGCAGCCTGAGTCTCGATCCCTTGTGTTTCCCTCCCCGCTGCCCCCCTCCCAGGAGATTGACCCCAGCCTTGGCGTGGCAGAGCTGCCTGATGAGTTCTTCGAGGAAGACAGCATGCTGAGCATGGGCAAGAAGATGATGCAGGAGGCCATGAGCGCCTTCCCCGGCATTGACGAGGCCATGAGCTATGCAGAGGTCATGAGGTCAGGCCCAGCAGGCTAGTGCTGCCTGGGACTGGGGTGGAAGAGGGAGCAGAGTGGGCCTGACCTTCATCTCCCCACAGGCTGGTGAAGGGCATGAACTTCTCAGTGGTGGTGTTTGACACGGCGCCCACGGGCCACACGCTGAGGCTGCTCAACTTCCCCACCATCGTGGAGCGGGGCCTAGGCCGCCTCATGCAGATCAAGAACCAGATCAGCCCCTTCATCTCACAGGCAGGCAGGGCCCCAGGGCATCCAGGTGTCCCCTGAGAGGGAGCCAATCCCCAGGCCCCCAGATGTGCAGTGACAAAAGCCTTTCTCACGCACAACTCCTCTGAGTCCACGATTCCCAATGTGGGGGAGGGGATCTTCATTATGGGGGACTTGGTGTCCCTGCCCCAACCTGCTAAGTGCCCCAGGCAGCTTGAAAGCACATATTCCAGAGCCAGACAGCCCAGGTTCAAATGTTTTGCATTCTAATGTGACCTAAAGCAAGTCACTTCCATCTCTCCGGGCCTCACCTTCCTTGTCTGTCAAATGGAGAGCATGCCCTGTGTTATTAGCATGATAACATGACAGCCCCACTTCTACACACATCCCACCTCCAAGGTGGTGTGTGGGATCCTCCTTGGGGTACCTGTGTCCCAGATCAGTCACATTGTGGAGCACTTACTTTGTGCCAGCACTGTT
>PVJC01002967.1:0-74290 GCA_004026665.1 Murina feae
ACACACACACACACACACACACACACACAGAAGGCACCTGGCAGACTGGGGCCATCATAGGACATCCACTGAGGGGTCCCAGACTGTGAGAGGGCACAGGTCGGGCTGAGGGACTCCCTCCACGCCGAGTGCACAAATTTTTGTGCACCGGGCCCCTAGTGTAGAATAAGAGTGGAGAGAGTGGAAATCCTTGTCATGTTCCTGATCATGGAAGAAAAGCTTTAAGTTTTCACTGTGTATTATATCAGCTGATGGTTTATCAGATATGGCCTTTATTATGTTGAGGTACTTTCATTCTATTCCTTTTTGTTGTTGTTGCTGATCTTCACTGAAGGACATTTGTCAATTGATATGTAGAGAGTAGAAGGACAGGGGAGAGGCAGAGGACCATCAATGTGAGAGAGACACAGTGATTGGTTGCCTCCTGCACATGCCCCAACAAGGGCCGGGCATTGAGCCTGCAACTGAGGTATGTGCCCTTGACTGGAATCAAACCTGGGACCCACAGGACACTCTATCCACCGAGCAAAACTGGTTAGGGCTCTATTTTATTGAATATCTCCATATATAAAAGGCTAATATGCTAAGTGTCTGACTGTCTGACCAGCTGCTATGATGAACACTGACCACCAGGAGGCAGATGTTCAATGCAGGAGCTGCCAAGCTGCAGTGACAGGGCAGTGGTGATTCTTGGATGCTGCACCCTGAAACCAGAGAGGAGAAAGCCTGATTCCTCATGGGCCACGCGATTCCACCTTCAGCCGTAGGTTATGTTGTTGCTGGGGGACTGTGGGCCCTGAATCTGGTTTACTGCACACTTGCATTTGTGTGCCACACTCTGTGTGACAGCAGCTTCCCAACATGTCCTCCTGCACTCCAGGACCCCTGGGGGGATGGCAGATACTGGTTTCAGCCTGACCCCTGCAGGCCAGGCCAGGGGACTCCACCTGCCAGAGGGACCCCACTTACTCTGCAGACACCCTTTAAGCCACAGTGCCACCCCAGGTGCTGCTAGCCAGGAACGGACAGCAGGAGGTTGGCTTCAGGGCGTGACTGGTCCATCTTGCCCAGTCCTACCAATCACCACCTTCTAATCAATTTCCTTTCAGTGTGCACGGATCTGTGCACTGGGTCACTAGTTTTAATCATAAATGGATGTTGTATCTTATCAGATGCTTTTTCTGTCTCTATTGATAAGATCTTACGATTTTTTTAACCCCTTTTTTTTGTTAATGTGGTGTATTACATTGATTGATTTGCATATTTTGAACTATCCTTGTGCCCCTGAAATAAAGCCCACTTGATCATGATGCATTTTTTAATGTATTGTTGCATTTGATTTGCTAGTGTTTTGTTTAGGATTTTTGCATCTGTATTCATCAGATATCTTTTTCGGTGGTTTTCCTTATTTATTTTTTATTCTGGCCAGATTTAGGTGTCAGGGTTATGTTGACATCATTAAATTTGTTAGGAAGTATTGCCTCTTTTTCAATTTTTTGGAAGATTTGAGAAGGATAAGTTCAAATATGCTTTGAATGTTTGGTAGAATTTACTGTTGACTCATCTGGTCCTGGACTTATTTTTTGGGAGATTTTTGATGATTGTTTCAATTTCTTCAGTTCTCATCAGTGTATTTAGATTTTCCAATTCTTCATGATTTAGTCTAGGAAGATTATATATTTCTAGAAACTTATCCATTTCTCTGACGTTATTGAATTTGGTGGCATATAGTCTTTCATAGTATTCTACTATGATTCTTTGTATATCTGTGATGTCTGTGATGATTTCCTCTATATGGCTCTTTTATCTTTTTTTCCTTAGTGAGTCTACCCAGATGTTTGCCAATTTTATTAATCTTTTCAAAGAACCAGCTCTTTGTGTTATTACGCTTTTGTATAGTCTTTTTGTTCTTTATTTCATTTAATTCTGGTCTAATTTTTATTATTTCCTTTTTCTGCTGATTTTGCATTGCTTCTGTTCTCCTTTTTCCAGTGCTTTAAGATGTAATTTAAGGTTTTTTTGGGTGGATTTCTCTTGTTACTTGAGATAGGCCTGTAATGATATAAAATTCCCTCTTATTACTACTTATGCTGCATGCCAGAGATTTTGATATGCCGTATTGTCATTCTCATTTTCTGTAAACATTTTTTGATCTTACCTTTTACTTATCTTTTGACCCAATCATTTTAGTAATATATTTTTTTATCTCCACATATTTGTGAGTTTCTTTACTTCCTTTTTGCACTTGATTTATAATTTTAAAGCATTGTGGTTAGAGAATATGCTTGGTATAAAATCAATCTTGAATTTGTTGAGAATAGCTTTGTAACCCCTTGGGAATGTTCAATATGCACTGGAGAAAAATGTATAATCTAATGTTCTGGGATGAACGATTCTATAAATGTCAGTTATGTCCATTTAGTCTAGTGTCTCATTTAACAACAATATTTCTTTATTGATTTTCTGTTTGATTGATCTGTCTAGAGTTGTCAATGGAGTATTAAGGTTCCCAACTATGATTATGTTTTGAACTGTTCTCTTAGAAGTTGCTTTATATATTTTGGTGCACTCTGATATTAAGAAGTGTCATTATACTAGAGGTCTGGATCATGGATTCCTGGACTGGTGGGTGTCCCTTGGCCTGGCCTGTGCCCTCTGGCAATCCAGGACCCCTCAGGGGATGTCAAAGAGACAGTTTCATCCAGATCCCTGCAGGCCAGGCCAAGGGACCCCACCAGTGCACTGGGCCTCTAGTATGCATAAAGACCTTTTGTTAATCTCTTCCTTCCCTCTTCCCTATCCCCTTCCCTCTGAAATCCATCAGTCTTTTCCATGTTTCCATGTCTATGCATTGAGCATCTGCCCCCTGGTGGTCAGTGCATGTCATAACTACCTGTCAAACAGTTGAATGGTCGCTTAATCCTTTATATATATACTAGGAGCCAGGTGCACAAAATTCGTGCACTGTGGGGGGAGAGGAGTTCCTCAGCCCAGCCTGTCCCCTCTCACATATTGGGAGCCCTCAGGGGGTGTCCTACTGATGGCTTAGGCCTGCTCCCTGATCCCCTTGGAGAGCGGGTATAAACCGTAGTCTGGCCTCTCTTTGTGGGAGATGACCAGGCTAATCAGGGGAAGCCACCAACCCCATCACCCAGTTGCTATAGCCACTGCCAGTCACCACAGCCACGAAGGTGTTTTCATCAACACGGACTCCAGTCCCTTCACCATGAAAAAATGACAACTTTCTTTAGGCATTTTCAAGGTGTGTTTCCTTTCTTTCTTTCTTTCTTTCTTTCTTTCTTTCTTTCTTTCTTTCTTTCTTTCTTTCTTTCTTTCTTTCTTTCTTTCTCTTTCTTTCTTTCTCTCTCTCTCTCTCTCTCTCTCTCTCTCTCTCTCTCTCTCTCTCTCTTTCTTTCTTTCTTTTCTTTCTTTCTCCTTACCTGAGGAGATGTTTCCATTGATTTTTAGAGAATGTGGAAGAGAAGGGAAAAACAGAGAGAAACATCAAAGTGAGAGGAACACTTTGATTGGTTGCCTCCTATATGAGCCCTGACATGGGCCCCGGCCAGGGAGGAGCCTGCAACCTAGGTACATACCCTTGGTGAGAATTTCAGAATTGAACCCAGACCCTGCAGTTGGCAGGCTGAGGCATTATGCACTGAGCCAAATCAGCTAGGGCAGGCTATGACATTTCTTAGCTCTCCAGCAATGGACCTTCATTTTTTTTCTCCAGGAGTGTAGTGGAAAAACCCTAGAATGCCTTTTTGGATTCTTATTACCCAAGTTACTAAGAATATTACCAGTGGCATACAGGGAGCTTAGCCAATGAGGGTTAAGAAAAGGAGTTTCCTCTGTAGTGCACTCTGATCACTGGCTCCACACCTGTCCCTCCAATCCCAGCTTCACCCCTCCTCAGGCCTGTGACCTGCAGGCCTGGGCAGGGGACCCTCAAGCCCCTCTGATCACCGGCTTCACAGAACGCAGGCCTCTGAGGTCACAGGCTCTGATCCTGCCCCCTGCCATCACCAGCTCTGCCCTTGCCCCACTGGCAGCCTCTGGCCAAGGCTGCAGGTCTGGGCAGGGGACCCCCAAACCCCTGCTTTGCTGGCTCCACCAGTGCCCAGGCCCTTGCGATATCTGGCCTTGCCCCTCCGATTTCTGGCTCTGTGGAACCCAGGCCCTGAGATTGCTGGCTCTGCCCTTGCCCAGGCCTAAGGCCTCTGGCCCCTCCAATCACCAGCTTCACTTTTGCCCATGCCTGAGGCCTTTTGTGAAGGGAGTCCCTTTTGTGCAAGGGACTCCCAGCCCACTCGGATCACCTGTTCTGCCCCTTGGGCTCCCTGCCTCCCCCACCACGTGGCTGGCTAACAGGCCTGACCACTTCAGTGGCGGGGCTGAGCGGGACTGGATGCTGCCATCTTGTTGCTGTGGGGGAGGCCATCTTGTGTCCATGGGAGAGGCCATCTTTGTCATGGAGTGATGCCTAATTTGCATATTACTCTTTTATTAGATAGGACTAGAGACTCAACACATGAAGTTTTGTGCAAGAATGGGCCTTCCTTCCCCTGGCTACCGATGCCTGGAGCCACCTTTCCACCTTCTCATACTGCCTAGAGGCTGTGAGAGGTTGGGATGGTGTGGAACACCTGTGTCATCGCCATAGTGATGACCTAAGTGTCCCGCCCTGCCCCTGACTGCTTGGTGCCTATGTATGCAAATTAACCCGCCATCTTTTTTGGGTTAATTTGCAAACACACTCCTGATTGGCTGATGGCCATTGTGAAAATACAGTCAATTTTCATCTTTCTCATTTATTAGTGTAGACTAGAGGCCTGGTGCATGAAATTCATGCATGACAGGTCCCTCAGCTGGCCTGAACCTTTTCCAATCCAGGACCCCTCAGAGGATGTTTGACTTCCGTCAGTCGGACGTCCCTCTCACAATCTGGGACTGCTAGCTCCTAACCACTCATCTGCTTGCCTGCCTGATCGGCCCTAATCCCTCTGCTTGCCTGCCTGATAATCCCTAACTGCCCTCCTCTACCAGCCTGATCACCCTAACTGCCTTCCCCTGCCGGCCTGATCACCCCTAACTGCCTCTGTCTTGGCCCTGCCACCATGGCTTTGTTCAGAAGGAAGGCAGGATGACTGGAAGATGTCCAGACTACATGGTCTAATTAGCATATTACCCTGTTATTAGTATAGATAGAGTCAGATAGTTCTCATAGTTCTCTTCTTTTTTAAAATTTTTATTTATTTATTTATTTTAAAATCTTTATTGTTCAGATTATTACAGATGTTCCCCCTCCCCCCCATAGCTCCCCTCCACCTGGTTCCCACCCCATTCCAGGCCTTACCCCCCTCCTACTGACCTCGTCCATAGGTGTAAGCTCTATGTCCAATCTCTTCTCACACCTCCTACAACCCCTTCCCCCTAAGAATTGTCAGTCTGTTCCCTTTACATCTCCCTGATTCTATTACATTCACCAGTCAGTTCTGTTCATCAGGTTTTTTATTCATTTGATTTTTAGGTTCACTTGTTGATAGATATGTATTTGTTGTCACTTTGTTGTTCATATTTTTTATCGTCACCTTTTTCTTCTTCCTCTTCTTAGTGAATACCCTTCAACATTTCAGGTAATACTGGTTTGTTGATGATGAAATTCTTTAGCTTTTTCTTGTCTGTGAAACTCTTTATCTGACCTTCAATTTTAAATGTTAGCCTTGCTGGGTAGAGTAATCTTGGTTATAGGTTATTGCTATTCATCAATTTATATATTTCTTGCCACTCCCTTGTTGACTGCATGGTTTTTATTGATAAATAAGCTGACAATTGTATAGGTACTCTTTGTAGGTAACCAGCTGTTTTTCTCTTGCTGCTTTTAATATTCTCTCTTTGTCTTTTGCCCTTGGCATTTTAATTATGATGTATCTTGGTGTGGACCTCTTATTTGGATTTCTCTTGTTTGGGGTTCTCTGCACTTCCTGGACTTCTAAGTGTATTTCTTTCACAGGTAGGGGGAGTTTTCTATCACTATTACTTCAAATAGCTTTTCAATATCTTGTTCTCTCTCTTCTTCTGCCACCCTCATAATTCAGATGCTGGTACACTTGAAGTTTTCTCAGAAGCTTCTTACACTGTCTTCATATTTTTGGATTCTTTTTGCTTTTCCAGTTGGGTATGTTTTGCTTCTTTGTATTTTAAATCTTTGACTTGATTCTTGGAATCCTCTAGTCTGCTGTTGAATCTCTGTATATTATTCTTTATTTCAGTCAGTGTATGCTTAATTTCTGATTGGTCCTTTTTCATATTCATGAGGGTCTCACTAAATTTCTCAGAGGTTTCTAGAGGATTCTTGAGCAACCTTAGAACTGTGGTTTTGAACTCTATATCCAGCATTTTGCTTTCATCAATTTTTTTTATCTGTGACCTGTTTCTTTGTCTCCACATTTGTCCACTTGTCTGTGTTTGTTTCTATGTATTAGGTAGGTGCTAAGTCTCCCTGAGTTGACAGAGTGGCCTTGTGTGGTAGGTGTCCTATAGGGCCCAGTTGCTCAGCTTCCCCAGTCACCTGAGGTGGACACTCTTGGTGCACCCCTTTGTGGGCTGTTTGTACAGAGTTGTTGTAGTTAACTCTTGATTGCTGTTGGTATCACTGGGACGAATTGGCCTTCAAGCCATTTGGATGTGATGACCAGCTGTGTCTACACTGGAAAATTTGTTGTGCAGGAAATAGCCTTATGGGCAAGACTTGCTTCAGTGGAGCTTTGGTGCTCATTGGGTCCACTGCTTGAGTGTGTCTTTTATGGATGTGAAGAGTTGTAATCCGGAATGGTCTCACTCTGACCACAGGGTACACTGGCTCTTGGATCTCCAAGGAGGTGCAAAGTCAACCACTGTCTGGGGTTGCCCAGCAGGAGCTACAGAGACATCTGCAGATTCCTCCTCTTTCTATGGGGTTTGGAAGATGAGGCCCAGCTATGAAGCAAGGCAGGCTGCTGCTGCTGGCCTTGGGCCTTCTTTTGGAAGCTCTGGGGCTCTCTGACCTAGCTTCAACTTTCCAGGTTTTAGGTGGAGAAAGGACAGGCTATTCATATGCAAAAGCTGATATGCACAGCTTGGGTGGGGTTATAAATTGGTTGGCATGGGGTCTCTGGGAATCACCAGGGTAGAGCAAACTGGTAGGGCTGCCAGTCAGCCCTACACCAGAGAGGTCCCTGGGTCTCTGCATCTTCCACCCTCATGCAGGAACAATGATCTTTGTGTCCACCCCTAAGAGAATGCCACCCTCACGTTCCTGTCCCAATGCCAGACAATCCAGTTTCTCCCTGCATGTGTCTGGGTCCCCCAGAGCCTCACCTGTAACTGTAGTTCAGAGCAAGCAGGAGCTTGTATCTCCCTCCCAATTGAAAGAGCTGCACATACAGGTGCCAGCACTTTTCGTGCCTCCACACCTCTTACCAGTCTCAATGTGCTTTCTTTACCTCTCTCATTGTGGAACTTCCACTCAACCAGCTTTCCTGCTGTTCTGGGTGGTAGTTGTTCTGCCTTTTAGTTGTAATTTTGATGTGGTTGTGAGAGGCAGCAAGTATAGGTGTTTACCTATGCCGCCATCTTAGTTCTCTCTCTCTCTCTCTCTTTATGCTCATATCTCTCCTACACTCTGCATCATTTCTAGGTTCCTATCTTCAATATCACTAATACTTTCCTCCTTCTAGTCAGCTTTGTTTTCTATGTTCAGTAGTTTACTCCTAATTTCTTTTATTGAGTGTCTCATCTCCAAAATTTTTGTTTAGTTCTTTTCTAAAGTTTTAAATTCTTTGGTAAAGTACTTGTTCTGTCTGTTAATCTGTTTTTAGTGCATTTAATTGCCTGTATCTTTTTTCTCTCATTTCATTATTATCAGAACTACAATCTTGAATTCTCTGTCATTTATATCCATGTGTTCCAGTTTGCTTTCTGGATATTTTTCATTTTTTTTTTTCTGAGCTGCCTTGCTACCTTGGTTATTTATGGTATTTGATGGGCTCCTTTTCTGTGTAGGCATCTATGCATCAGCACTTCTCTAGCACCTTTCAATGAAGAGATCTTTCTACCATTTTCCAATAGATGGCACTGAATCACAAGCAACTTAATGTTTGATTAATTAGAATCTTGGCAGAAGAAAGAGAATAGGAGACACACACACACACACACACACACACACACACACAAATATGTGAAGAAATATAGTTAACAATTTCCTAAACTGATGGAAAACATCAGCCTGCAAATCCAAAATGTCCAACAAAGCCCAAGCAAGTAAAATTTAAAGGGTAATGCAGAGCTACATTGCTGTTCATAGGAACACCATAGTTACGTTGTTGAATACCATAGCATTTCAATACAGAAAAAAAAAAATTATGTTAGGCATTCTAATTTTCTACTGCTAGTAAATATTGTCTGGGGAAAATGACAACTCATGTACTATAAAAATATTCAGAGAGACTGACGAATTCTCTGTGGCAGTTTATGGCACAGCTTCCCAACTCTTTGCCAGTTTGGTTTGCCTTTTTAAACTCTCATTAGCCACACAAATTTTCCTAAAGTTGCATGGCAGGTAAATTAGTAGCAATTTGGTTTTATACTCTATACTGTACTTTTCAACATTTCTTGCATCACGAATTGTGTTTTTTATTACTTAACTTGAATATTTATAATTGCAAAACTGCATGCCATGAAAAACAAAACTTTGCCCAAAGTAAATTTTCCTTTTTTTGCAAGATCCTTCTTTTTTGAATTTTTGTCATCCAACCCTTGCATAATTTTTAAAAATATGTTTTTATTTATTTCAGAGAGTGGAAGAGAGAGACATAAATATAAATGATGAGAAAGAATCATCTGTAAGTTTCCCTCTAACCTTCATTCACACTGGGGATCTAGCCGGCAACCCAAGCATATGCCCCAACCAGGAATCAAACTGTGATCTCCTCATTCATAGGTCCACAGTTAACCACGGAGTCACACCTGCCACGCTCCCCTTGCATCATTTTTACTTAGTATATCCTACATCTACACAATTACTATCTTTTGAAAATTTTTTTATCCCCTTTGACCTTCCCCCATGACCTTCTAAGGCTTTCAAAGGCTATTTGGCAACTATTTCTTGGTTTTTAAAGTTAATCATATATTTAGATTTTATTTCAGTAATGAGAAAAAAAGATCAAATCTAACAGAAGTTTAATTTGGATCTAAATCAAATTTATTTATATAGAATAAGGAAAAAATATTTAGATGCAAATTAATTTACATGAGATTAGGTGGGATATATATTCTTTAAATAACATAGTTTATTGTTAGTTCTCTCAAATATTTCTAATGCTCAATGAAGTCCATTGCTGGTGATTTTTAATGTAAGAGGTATTCCAGTAACTCTCTGAAGATATTTATTTAACATCACATGTGTTGTGTTTTTTTTTTCCAATTATTGGAAAGATTGTCTGAGGACTAATATTTCATTGGAAAAATCAAGCTGACAGTCATACATTAAGTAAGCCTCATCATCCCTCTGATACAGTAGTATAGAGCAGACACTTAGCATTCAGCATGGTTTTCTGTAGCCCTTACTCCTACAGTCATTGTGGCTTTTGAGAAGGGAACCAAAACAAAATGTCTTCCAAGAGCTTCTGTATCAAAGTCAACATTCATCATAACAACCAAATTTAATTAAGGTGATTGGCTATTATATTCAGACTAGGGGCCCGGTGCACAAAATTTTGTGCACTGGGGCGGTGTGTGGGGGGGTGTTTCCTCAGCCTGGCCTGTGCCCTCTCACAGATTGGGACCCCTCTGGGGATGTCCACCTGCTGGTGAGCCTGGCCAGCCTGGGTGAGGGGCCAATGTCTGTTTGCAGGCTGGTCAAGCTCCTCAGTGGAGACCCTCACCCCAGGGGGTGCGGCAAGCCTGGGTGAAGGGCTAAGGGCAGTTTTCAGGCTGGCCACAGCTCCCACTGACCCTCAGGGCCATTCGCCTGGGAAGCGATGGGGTGGCGCTGGCCACCCCATAGGCTTCCCAGGAGGGTGCCTTGGGGTCTTCCGGCTAGTCCTGTTCCCCCACCCCCCAGTCTTTTCTGCCTGGGAGGCCCATCAGGTGGTGCTGGCCACCCCATCGGCCTCCCAGGAGGGGGCCGCGGGGTCCTCCGGCTAGTCCCATCCCCCCACCCTCCAGGCTTGTCCTCCTGGGAGGCCCATTGGGTGGCGCTGGGGTCCCCGCTGGCTCGTCCCCGCCCCCCAGGAAGGCTTCCACCTGGGAAGGCATCGGCTGGCCCAGGGCGCCAGATGCCTTCCCAGGATGGAGGCTCCCAAGATGGTGGAGGCAGCAGCCCAGAGAAGCTGTACACCGGAGCTGCTGCCTCCGCCATCTTGGCTAGGCTAATTTGCATACAGTCACTCTGATTGGCTGGTGGGGTGGCTTAGGCCATCCCAAAGAAATGGTTAATTTTAATATTACACTTTTATTAGTTAATATTTTTTGAAATTTGATTTCAAATTCTAGTTTGGAAAATGCTTGCTTTTATCTCAAAACCGTAAAAAGGGGATTCAGCTAAATGAATTATCTATATATATAAAAGACTAAGTGATTGTTATGACCAGGCGGCCAAATGACCGGCTGGTAGCTATGACACTCACTGGCCACTAGGGGGCAGATGCTCAATGTAAGAACTGCCCCATGGTGGGCAGTGAGCTCCCACAGTCAATCTCTTGCAGTTGGTCAACCCCCTGACCCCAATTGCTGGCCAGGCCGAGGGACCCCACTCATGCATGAATTTATGCACCAGGCCTCTAGTTATATTTAACTAGAGGCTCAGTGTATCCATGCACTGATGGAATCCCTCAGCCTGGCCTGTGCCCTCTTGCAATCTGAGACCCCTTGGAGGATGTGGGAGAGCTGATTTTGGCCCGATCCTCACAGGCCAGGCCGACGGACCCCACCACTTTACTCTTATATGTTAAAAGACTAATATGCAAATCTGCCTATCAGAGGAATGACCAGCTGCTATGACACTCAATGATGGACCTGCCCCCTAGTGGTCAGTGCACTCCCACAGAGGGAGCACTACTCGGCCAGAAGCCGGGTTCAAGGCTGGTGAGAACAGCAGTGGTGACAGGAGCCTCTTCCACCTCCAAGGCAGCACTAAGGATGTCTGGCTGACAACGTGGGCTCGCTCTGCCAGGGGGAGTGGGCCTAAGCCATCAGTCGGACATCTGTTGAGGGCTTCTGGACTGCGAGAGGGTTAAGGCCATCCTGAGAGACCTATCTCCCCCCCAAGTGCATGGATTTCATTCACTGGACCTCTAGTATGCATATATGTTTGGTTAATCTCTTCCCTTCCCTCCCTCCTTCCTTCCCTTTGAGATTCATTAGTCTGTTCCATGTATCTATGCCTGTGGTTTCTGCTCCTGCATTGAGTGTCTTCCCCCTGTTAGTCAGAGCACATCATAGCTACTGGACGATTGGATGGTCAGATGGCAGGACAGTTGGACAGTAGCTTAGGCTTTTATATCTATAGATAGGTATATGATATCCCTGAATCTTTAATAATTCATAATTTTATTCTTTAACAGTATTTGTCTTAGTTCTAATTATATAATTATGTGACTACACTCTTTCAGTTTCAACATTAGTTCCAGGGACATAATTCATAAGAAAAGAACCACATTTCTTATTTTAAGAGTAGGTGTTCTAGAAAGTTTTACTAATTTTCCAATGCTCACACTTTGAGGCAACATCTTTATTCTTTCCAAATGTCCATATTTTTATTCCATATGATCATATGATTTTTGTCCACAAAATATATTTTGCCTGAAAGTTCTTTTTAAATCATGAAATTATTCTCAACTTCATCTTCACAGCCCATATCAATCTAATTTTAATAAAAGTAATTTACTTCTCAAATAATTCTAAATAGAAAACTTCCACATTATGAAAAATTTGCCATTATATTATGGCTGATTTTTTTTTTTTTTTATGAATCCTTTTGACATCCTAATATATATAGATCTGTCTTGAAGATCTGTCTTGAAGTGAAAATTTCTGAGGAAAAGAAACTATTTTAACTTTCTTTGGGCAATACAAAAATGCTGTTAAATGTAATTTTGATGATTAAATATGTTTTTGGCTCACAAAGACAATTCTGTCCCTAAGAGATTAGCAACACTACCATGGTTGGGTTTTTGTTGTGTTTTGGTATAGTTATAACAGTTGCTTAGTGGCTAAAGTCTGAAATGTACCTAATTATTATTTTTATTTTTTATTGAGCAAGCTGGCTTACAAATGGAATTGTCTATATTATATCTTAGTAAAATTACGTTTACTCTAAGGAAAAATGCTTAACAGTTTAATAGACCTAGACAAGATTCTTTACTACATAAAGCTCTGCTACAACTTTATGTCCGGAGGAGTGGACTTAAAAGCAGAGGATGCCTAATACTTCTGAAGCTGTTCACATTTCAGTAAGAAAAGGGTAGTTAATTGGTGAAATGAAAGGACAGTGTTCTATCTCATGCACCTGGTGGATTATTTCTAAAATATTTATTTATCAGTAGAAGGGATATTTTAGTTACACAGGGCATTTCTGCATGAACTGTGCTCCCACTGGAAATTGAAGGTAGTTATGCTGCACTTCAGTTTAGGTAGTTCATGTCCTTGCTGGAATAGATGAAGCACAGGCGCTTTTCAGATGTCTGCGTCTCTTGGCCTACATGTGATTTTTCATATCTTGGCTCACATTTCTAAATGCAAATCCAACACGAAGGGACATTGTATATTTATGACACACGGTAAAGCTGTTATTTCTGTGGACAAAACTTATGCTTCTCCATGGCTTTATCACTTTAATGAGGAAAAATGATACAACACAAAACAGTGAGAGTGTAATTTAATTAAAGTCATTTGTATGGGATTGATTCAGTTTTTAAATTGAGGATATAATACATACTTTATTTTAATTTCATCTCTTTTATTTAATGAATGAAAACATGAATCCTTTCATTTGCTGGCTGGCTGGTGATAACTGAGGGCTGGCCTGGGTGACGTACTAACGATGCTAAGGCCAATTATAGAATTACTTTCTTTGGCATACATGAATTAAACTACGGTGCCTTCCTGTGTTCACTTTGACATATATTTTTGTTAGTATAGAAATACTCACCAGGTTCTCTATAGAATGGGGCTCTGTTTCAACTCTGCTTTAAGTTGCCCTACTATCTAACCTTCTACATGAGAGCTATTTTAATTTGCCTGAAAAATTGTAGTGTAGTAATGAGATTATGGAGTAACTTAATAAGCTTTCTTGCAGTTATGCATGATGAAAATAATGAACATATTTAAAAAGAATAGTATGTGAATCAATTAGTGATATAACAGTCTATAATGCAGATTAGATAATTAACCTTTTTATGTTATTGTTTTCAAGTTTCTCACATATGCTGATACATAACTGATAACGACATAGAAACATGAAAAAGTAATATTAAACTAACATATGTTCCTGATTTTTAGAAACATTTTTAAAAAATTAAAAATCTTAAACTGCTGTTTTAATTAAGTTTAACAAAGATTATTATGTAACTGACTAGTTGACTTCTGTGATAAAAAAAAAAAAAAATCAACATCCCAAGTTGCTGATGTGTTGTGTGTCCAGACTTCCACATCTGTTCCTTCAACTTGAAATAAAAGTGGCTCCTTAGAAAACCTGAAGTTTCTCACCTGTTCCAATTCCTGGCACCTCTAACTACAACATTAAAATGCCAAAATTAATTTAAGAAAAAAAACAAGACTTCATTGCCATGCATGATAGAGGCTTACAGCAAACTGAATCTTAAAACAAGCAAAGAAACAGAAAGAGACAATAATCTAAACCTGCAAACAAGCTTACCGTAAATCTTTTTCATTCTCTCCTATCCTTAACACTTTCGGATGATGAGTCTTCTTGACTTGCCCCCTAAATGCCCATTCATTAACTCATTCTGCTTCTACTTGCATTTGTTTTATAACAGATATATTCATTCTCATATCATTGTACCCTGATCAGAGCTATTTCTGAGGAGATAGAAGAGGGTGAAATAGTCAGGGACAGGACCAGAGGAAGGGAAAGTAGAACAGGAAGCCCAAGAACAACAGGATCATGTAAGCATGGACAGAATGCAGCTTGCTGACTGTGCCCTGCTCTGAGAAAGACGGCAGAGAGAAATAGAGTAACCTAGTGTTGACCCAGCTAGGTGGGAGCTGCTTAGGCAACCTGGCTGGGTGGGAAGGAAGTGGGCAAGGGAGATGTGAGCTTTAAACTGTATGGATATTGCTAAGGCAGAATTATTGAGACGACCAATCAGGAGCTTGCAACACGTATATCTACCCCTAGACAAAGAAGCACATTCTCCTCTCTCTCTGGTGCACCGGGTTCCTGGATCTCCTATATGCTCCCCTGGGCCCACATTAGCTTCAGTGCTTAACTACACCCAACTGCAACATGGGACGGAAGCTGCGGACACTGGCCTGCTTCTGGCTCTTATGGGATTCCAGTCGTATATTTTCCAGGACTGGCTTAGGAGCCTGGGACTTTGGAACCTGAGACAAAGAAGCTTCACCTAAACCCACTTTGAGCCCCCTCCATGCCTAATGCAGGGAGTTCATCTATCTCTCAATAAACTTTACTTCACTTACTGTATTTATCCCTGAACTATTTTTTTAAATTTTATTTTGCAAGACAAGAACACAGCATTTTGTTTTCATTTCCATAAGGTTGATTTACACGTCCTTGTACTTTTGACTACTATTAACTTTGAGAAGGCATTGTAACAGCCTGGTATGTTGAGCTATGGTCTATCAATCACATTAGTTTGCTGCTGTTGTTTGTTGGTATTATTATTATAAACTAGGGGCCTGGTACACAAAAATTTGTGCACTCGGGGGGGCGGGGTCTCTCAGCCCGGCCTGTGCCCTCTTGCAGTCTGGGAAACCTTGGCGGGGGGGGATGTCCACCTGCTGGAGTGCCTGGCCAGCCTGGGTGAGGGGCTGAGGGCCATTTTCAGGCTGCCCACAGCCTCTTCAGGGTTCATGCACTGGGGGGTGGGAGGGCTGGTGAGTGCAGGCCTGGACATTTCCCACCAGAGGGCCCACAATTGCACACGTCTGGTGGGCCCCCACCGCTGAGGGGACACACCTGGCTGGGTGGCGAGCCAGGGGTGGACGCTGGTACAGGATCCCTCGGTGGGGCCCTGCTGCTGAGCAAACACACCTGGGGTGGAGCCGGGCAGCAGACTGGCTTCGGATGCTCCACACTGTGCAACAGATGCTCCCGCATGCCCCCGAGGAGGTCCCCGGGGCGGAGCCATGCAGTGGACCCAGGACGGGCGCTTCTGGACACCCCGCAGAGGACCCGGGCCGAACCGCCCCCCACCACTGAGCTGACACACCCAGCACAGCTGTGCCAGCTGCAGAGGCTCCCAGTGCAGAGCTGCCCTGCCAGCCTCCATCTTGGTTGGGTTAATTTGCATACAGCCACTCTGATTGGCTGGTGGGCGTGGCTTAGGCATCACAAAGAAAAGGTTAATTTCAATATTATGCTTTTAGTAGTTTAGATAATTGAAACACTGTTGCTTTAAGTTGAGGTCTAGGCAGGTAAGGAAGCCTCCTGTTTGTTTCAGCTCCATGGCTTCTATAATTGAAACATTGTTACCGTGAGCAGAGGTTCAGCCAGTCTAGGCAGGCAGTTGCAACAGAAGCCTCTGGTTTGCTCTAGCTCGATGGCTGCCGGCCTCCATCTTGGCTGGGCTAATTTGCATACAGCTGCTCTGACTGGCTGGGAGGTGTGGCTTGGCTGGTGGGCGTGGCTTAGGTGTCTTGGGTAATGGTCAATTTGCATATTACTGTTTTATTATATTAGACTAGAGGCCCAGTGCACAAATTTGTGCATGGGTGGGGTCTGGCCAGTCCAGCCCCAATCAGCGGATCAGGGCCTGGTCTGTCAGGAGGAGGAGACGGTAGGAGGTTGGCTCGCTGGCTCACACCTTATTGGTGTGTGTGTGGGGGAGTTGATCTGGGTGGAACTGGCTGGGGGGGGAGGGGCCATGGGCCAATCAGGTTGGTGGGGGCTGATCAGGGTTGGGGCCAGGTGTGGGGATGGGCTATGGGTGGTGGGCTGGCCAGCCCCACACCCAAATGGGATGAGGGGACTAATCAGGGGCCAGTGGCCTGGGAGAGAGTCCATTGGTGGTTGGCCAGCTGTCCCTGCCCCAATTGGGGAGGCCTGATTGGGGTGGAGCTGGCTGGGGGGAGAGGCTGACAGCCAATCAGGGTGGTGGGGGCTCATCAGGGGTGGGACCAGCCAGGTAGAGGGGCTTCAGGAGATTGGCTGGCTGGCCCCACCCCCTGATTGGGCCAGTTTGCTGGCCACAATGGTCATCATAACGACTGGTCATTCTGGTCATTACAGCATCCAATCACTGGCTTTTTATATATATATATATAGATCAGCTAAAAATCCATCAAAGTAGGTGATATTAATAGAACTGTGAACTCAGGATGGGTAAAGAACAATAATTAGATGTATATTTGTATTAATTACAATCTACCTACTTTATATATTTACAAAGCCTTAAAACGTACCAAAGAACCTATGAAGCAAGTATCTTCACCCAAGATATTACTCATTACAATGCTCTGTTCCTTTCTATTTATACTAGAGTCCTGATGAATGAAATTCATGCAAGCGTAGGCCCTCACAGTCCCGGCTTCCTCATGGCCCGAGGTCCTGCCCCCCACACACTGGTTGTTCCAGAAGGTCATTCTACCATCCAGTCTAATTAGCATATTAGCTCTTTATTATATAGGAGTTGGTAGTACTGGCTTTGTTCTTTTACAATACTGCCTTAGTCTGTAAGTTTAAAGAAGTGAAAATTACTATCACCATTTAGTTTCATGGCCCTTGATCTTGTAGAGTTAAAAGAAACATAAAGAAAGCACACATGCGTGCATACACACACACACACACACCAGCATGAAGAATGTGGGTTAAAGAGCTATGACTAAGACTCAAGTAAGGATTGACAGTAAAGTTAGTCCACTTTACCCTGGATTAATCAAGGAAACAAGATCTGAATGGAACCCTTAATAAGTCATAAATTATGCCAAGATATTTAAATGAATGTGTAGTCAAGGCAGGGATATTGCGAGCTTATTTTTTGTCAATAAAATACAATGAACTTATGCCTTGATATGAAATAACAGGATATGAAATAAAATGTATATAATGATTCACTATGATAGACACCTAACCTTTACTGTTAAAGCCAAACATCCATAGGATCACAGTCTTGAATGCAAGACAGAGTAATTTAGATTTTATTTAATAGAATTATTTCATGATGATGCTATGTTGCCAGCACTACAGGGCTAAAAGTATATAAGCAATAGGCCACTTAAGAAGGTATTGCAATTGCAAATGCAGGAAATAATATTCTAGGAGGCAGTAAAATGGCTATAGGACTAAAAGAAAAAAAAAGATTTTGTAAAATGAAAAAAAATCAATAACATTTTATTGCTTACTCTGAAGAGTACATTTGGTATTCATTGTTCAAGATAGTTATATTGTTGCATTTTCAATTCTCATGCCACATCAGTGTTTCACTGATCATTCCTTTCTCCTCTGTTTTAATAGTGCA
The DNA here is from genome assembly GCA_004026665.1 of Murina feae. Classification (NCBI taxonomy): domain Eukaryota; kingdom Metazoa; phylum Chordata; class Mammalia; order Chiroptera; family Vespertilionidae; genus Murina; species Murina feae. Next base: position 17,700 of record PVJC01002967.1, read on the forward strand.
GAAACAGTTTATTAAAAACATAAAAATGCTTGTTATAGAAAATTTAACAATACTTAAAAATCAAATACATCATAATGAACCTCAACCCAACACAGACATGTACAACATATATTTAAAGTACATTCCCAGCCATTTTTTAAATTATTTAATTTTAATTTAATTGTTTGAATAATTAATATGTAAAATATTGAGTTTTCTATTCTGTTTTTTAAAAACTTGTTTAAGGATTGTTGTCCTTTGACATTAGTGTTTTAAAAACTAATTTCAATGTTAAATAATATGGCCTGCAATTTATTAAAGCATCACTTGTCGTTAAGTATTTAAGTTTCTTCTTAGTTATTAGCTTTTCTATTACATTCTTTTGAGATCTTTATTATTAAAATCCTGTGCACATGCATAGGCTTCCTCTTGGCATAGATATTGAAATGCAACATTAAATTAGAAATTATACCTTAATATACATGTCCATCAGATATAATTTAGAAAGCATCCAAATACATTTTATTTACTCACAATTTAAACATCACTATCATTTTAAAGATCTTTGCTAATTTGATAGGAAGTGATATTGTAGTGATTTATTTTTCATTTCTTTCATTATTGGATTGCATTTCTACATGTTTATTGAAAATTACTACAACCTGTATAAATTTCTGTATAAAGACTTCTCTGTTTCTAATTTAGTTTTATGAATTATTTATATAAACAGTACAATTCAAATTTCAGTGACATTTTGCATAATATTTTCAACTTTGCCTTCAAGTAATTTCTTACATAAATGTCATGTCTCATAAAACTTCTTTCATGAAATAATAATTTTTACCATGTTTTTGTCTTTGTTTTATAGCTCTATTTCTTTGCATTATTATATCATTATTTGTAGTTTATTTTGCTTTGGTGGAAATACAAATGCTTTCTTTGGGAATAAAATAACTCCAAAGATATTATTTGTTGCAATTTAGGATATTGATCAATTTTGTATCCAACCTAGCAGTAATATTTTATGTTCTTTTTCTGATTAAAATATAGCTCCAGGAGGATTAATATCTAAAACTTATAAAGAACTCACAAAAATTTTAAGACCAAGAAAACAAACAACCCAATTTAAAAAATGGGCAGAGGACATTAATAGACATGTCTCCACACAGATGGCCAATAGACATATGGAAAGATGCTCAACATCACTAATCATTAGAGAAGTGCAGCCACAATAAAATACCACCTGATACTGGCAGAATGACTATCATCAACAAATCAATAAACAAATATTGGTGAGGATGAGGAGAAAAGGTACCCCTCATGCACTGTTGGTGGAAGTGCTGATTCGTTCAGTCACTGTGGAAAACAGTTTGGCGAATCCAAAAAAGGAAAAAAAAAATAACACTGCCATATGATCCACTCCTGGGTATTTATCCAAAGAAATTCAAAATATTAATTCAAAAAAATCTATGCAGCCCTATGTTCATTGCACTGTTATTTACAGCAGCCACCCAGGTGCACATAAGCAGATGAGTGGATTAAAAAGCTGCAGTACAATAGACAATGGAATATTAGTCATAAAAAAGTATGAAATCTTATTATTTGTGACAACATGGATGGGCCTTGAGTGTACTATGCTAAATGAATAAGTGAGACAGAGAATGACAAACACCATATGATTTTACTTATTTGTGAAATCTAAAAAAAACAAACAAAATGGACACAGATTCATATTTACTGAGAAAAAAACTGATGATTGCCAGTTGGGAGGGTAATTGGGTATGTGTCAAAAATGTGAAGGGATTAAAAGGTACAAGTTGGTATTGACAAAACAATCATGGGGATGGATGTAAAATACAGCATAGGAGACATCCTATATAATAAAAGGCTAATATGCAAATTGACCGAATGGTCGAATGAGCGGCCACTATGAAGTCCAATGCTCAACGCAGGAACTGTCCCCTGGTGGTCACTGCACTTCCACAGGGGGAGTGCCACTCAGCCAGAAGTTGGGCTCACAGCTGACGAGTGCAGCGGCAGTGGTGGCTCTTCTGTCTCTGCAGCAACACTAAGGATGTTCAGTTACAGGCTTAGTGGGCCTAAATTATCAGTCAGACATCCCCCAAGGGTTCTTAGACTGTGAAAGGGTGCATGCTGGGCTGAGGGGCCCCCCCTGAGTGCACAAATTTTGTGTACTAGGCCTCTAGTAGTCAAATACTACTGTAATCAATATGCATGGTGCCAGATGGGTACTAGAATCAGGAAAATCACTTCATAAATTATATATAAATATCTAACCATTGTACTGTGCATCTGAAATTAATCCTATATAATAAAGAGCTAATATACTAATTAGACTGATCAGCCAAACAACCTTCCAGATGTCCTTCTGAACAACCTTCCAGATGAAGCTGGGGTTCGAGGGCCAGCCTAGGCTGTGAAGGGCTGTGAGGGCCGGCTGAGGCAGCCAGAGCTGTGAGGGCCAAGCCCCTTGCACAAATTTTGTGCATTGGGCCTCTAGTATAAAATAATATTAAATGTCAACTGTAATTGAAAAAAAGTTAAATGTATATATAACTCCTTAAAAAGTAAACCTAAAAATATATTTAAACTTTTGATGTAACAATCTTTTATTTTATTGTTTGTAGCAAATTACACTTTAACTGTAAGTACATGACCCCTATGTGCTATAATTGGTCAAACTTTTAATTTTCAAATTTATAAAGGTGAAACTGTAACTACTAGATTTTAGCTTTCATGACTGCTGGCTATTTTCAGCCCTTTATACTTATGGGCAATTCTTGTTTCCTAATTCATAAATTCTTTATAAGCTTTAACATTAAACTATTGTGATGTTTGTCTAATATTGACTTGTATAAGATCCGTATAATTTTGTGACTAGTCCTATGATAAATATTGTTTAAAAATGTAATTTATCAGTTGTGGCCTATATTTTCATACATGATACATTCTCTACAGTAGAATTTAAAAAATATATTTTATTGATTTTTTTTTTACAGAGAGGAAGGGAGAGGGATAGAGTTAGAAACATCGATGAAAGAGAAACATCGATCAGCACCAAGTGCCCACAACCAAGGTACATGCCCTTGACTGGAATCGAACCTGGGACCTTTCTGTCCACAGGCTGACTGAGCCAAACCGGTTAGGGCTGAAGTAGAATTATAATGTGTTCAAATGCCAGTATTTTCTTTTGTTTAGGCTTCTTTTAATTTTATTTAGGAAATTTTAGTTTTCATAATGTGTGCCTATGTTGTCTTTTCAAACTTTTGAACTTTCCCTTTAATTTTAGGTATGAGCAGAGATGTCTTACAATCTTATGTGGATATTCAACTGTGATTTCTTATATAATGTTCCCTTTTCTTACTTATTTTAATTGTGAGGTGTGCTTGTAACCACACTGTCCCAAACTGTACTATACTCTAACTCGTACTGTTGGAGTTGGAGTTTTCCCAAATAGGATTTGGTGTCTCCCTTGCTCCAAGTTGTACTTTAAGTTGTGTGATTAGAATAAACTGGAAATAATCAGAAGGTGGGAGGAAGGGAGATGATTGCTTCTGGCTGTTGCTGGCAGTGTTGGCAGTTACTGGGTGAACATGCATCTCTACTAAGGCCGCAGTAAGCAATCCTATATAATAAAAGCCTAATATGCTAAGTGTCTGGTTGTCTGTTCAACCAATTAAAGCATAATATGCTAATGATATGGTAAGGCCACTCAGCCACTGGCTATAACGTGCACTGACCACCAGGGGACAGACACTCTGACCAGTAGGTTGGCTTGCTGCTGGGTTCCGGCCAATCAGGACTAAGCAAGATGGGCCAGACATACCCTGGAGCCCTCCCACAGTCCCTCCCAGGCTGGCCAACCTCCCACAACCCTCCAGGGCCCTGATTGTGCACTAGTGGGGTCCCTCGGCCTAGCCTGTGCCCTCTCGAAATCTGAAACCCCTCGGGAGATGTTGGAGAGCAGGATTTGGCCTGGCGGCCGAATGACTGGTCGCTATGATACGCAGGAGCTGCCCCCTGGTGGTCAGTGTGCTCTCACAGGGGGAGCATTGCTCAGCCTGAAGCTGGGTTCATGGCTGGCAAATGCAGTGGCAGTGGCGGGAGCTTCTTCCACCACTGCAGCAGTGCTAAGGATGTCTGACTATTGGCTTAGGCCTAAGCAATCAGTTGGACATTCCCCAAGGGCTCCCGACTGCAAGAGGGCGCAAGCCTGGCTGAGGAACCCCTCCACCCCAGTGTACGAAATACATGCACTGGGCCTCTAGTAGATAATAACATCCAGCCCCAAGAGCATCCACATTCTTCATTTTTGCCTCTCTGTCATGTGTCACCTCCCTCCTTTTTCTTCTAATCCTTATGACATGTTTTAACCAATTTTCTGCATTAAAATCTTCTGTTTGAAATACCTAGAAGTGAATGTATTTTCTTATCTGCATCTTCTTAACTGCTAAAACCAATTCAGTTTTTGCTCCTTCTATTATTAGTGGTCTATACCTTTACCAATAATTGTACTATCTAATTAGTATAGATTTAAAATAATATCTGTTTTGGCAGTTATCTACATTGGCAACAGAGATTACCCTAGAGCATTGTTTGTATTGTTTTTAAGAGTCAATTTGTCACATTTGGTGAAAAATGCTGTTGAAATATTGAGTGGGATTTTATTGAATTTAACATATTAATTTAGGGGAAAATGACATCTTTTTAGCATTAATTAATCCTCTTTTTTCTTACTTTTTTTCTTTATTGATTAAGGTATTACATATGTGTCCTTATACCCCTAATGCCTCCCATCCCCTCCCTACTTGTGCCCTCACCCCCCCTAGTGTCTGTGTCCATTGGTTATGCTTATATGCATGCATACAAATCCTTTGGTTGATCTTTCCCCATTCCATCCCCAAACTCTCCCCTGACTTTCTCTGAGGTTTGATGGTCTGATCGATGCTTCTCTTTTTAAAAGACTATAACTCTCCATTATTTAAATTATACTTTATGTACTTAAGTAATAGTTTGTAATTTTTATTTGTATAAATATTTACATATTTGTAAGATTTGTTTCTAGGTGCATCATTATTTTAATTATTTTTATAACCATATTTTTTCTTAACCCTTATTTTTCTATTGCATTTATTGTCTCATGTATAAAGTAGTTATTAATTTTTTCCAGTGGCTTAAGATCTACTACTTTGCAAAATTTAATGTGTAGTCCTTAAAGCTATCTTTGGAAATTTTCCTTGTAAGTAATCTTAAATACAGCTTGCTTTATATTTCTTTTCAAGTTCACATTTGTTCCTTTTTTTTGCCTTATTGGATTGTTGAGAATTTTCATTAAATTTGTAAATAATGTGGTAGTATACTCTAATTATTTCTCAATAATATATTTATATTAGGTTATTATTCTTATATACTTCTTATGAGTCTAAGAATGCCTAGTTATATTCCTTATCTCCTTAATTTATGGAAATCAATGTGTTTTTTGTTAAGTGAAAAAATATTTTTCTTATACAGAATAATTTTCTTCCTATCAGTGTCAGTATTTCTTGCCAAGCATTTGGATAAGGTTTAGCCATATAGTTTCTGACAATATGGATCTTGTACTTCCTTAAGAAACACTGTAAGCTCTTATACAATTATTCTAGTCTCTGGATCTAATAGGGGTTTGAATTCCAAATATCCTGAGACAATCATTGATTGACCTTAGCTAAATCTTACAAATATTTTCTAAATGCGATCACATTTTCTGTTAAAACTCTGGAGCAAGATACTATCGTTTCTAGAAAGACAACTGCAATAGACTTTTAATCAGACTAACTAATTTTATTCATCCCTTGCCATAGCCCAGTACCACAGAACAACCTAATGATATTTAAAGTGGCTTTCAGCATGAGCCATTTCATGGCTTACAATCTTCCATCAGTGTCCCATGTGAATTTCTTTAGGACTAAATTCAAAAATATGATATCTATGGTCCATATAGTTTGACTATATGGACCATAGTTGTCTTACTATAATATTCTGTGATTTCTTTTTTCTTCATGTTCCAGCAAAAAATAAATTCTTTAAAAATTTTTTGAGATAAAATTTGCATAACTTTAAACATTTTACCTTTTTGGTTAAAGTATACAATTGAGGATTCTTAATATATTTATAATGTTGTACAATGATTACTGCTCTCTTATGCCAGAGCATTTTTATCTCACGAAAAATAAATCCCTGACCAATTAAGCAGTCAGTTATTATTCCTCTCCTAAACTAAAACAAAAAAGTCTAAACTAAAACCTACTGTTAAGAAACAACTAAAGAATATGTTCTGATCTCCCACAACATAAGGATAACTATGATCTACCTTCTGTTTGTAAAGAGAAATGACATGCTTTGTAACTGGAATGTGCAACACAGTGAATCCTATATAATTAAGAGGTAATATGCAAATTAACCCTCACATCCTCACAAGATGGCTGCCTAGGAGGCAGAGCTTTTGACATTGACTGGCATAGAAACTGACCAATCAGAACCAAATCTGGGTGAACTGTGAGGAGCCAATGGCTGCCTAGAAGGTGGAGATTTTGATGCTGACTGGCATAGAAACTGACCAATTAGAACCTAATCTGGGTGAACTGTGAAGGCAGAACCTAAGGTGGGGGCTGAAAAGGTGTTTTAAGAACAACAGCTATTTGAAGTAAGGTGTAAGAAAGGAGTTCAATTTTTTAAATGACTGGTTTGACAGTATAGTGCATTTGGCTGGATATCAGTCCAGATATAGGGATTACGTATTTTTGTATGCCAAGAGCATCTCCTCTTGCTAAAAAGGCTCCCCCCACCATTTAAGCAATCCTATCCTATATAATCTATCTATACTAATAAAAGGTTAATATGCTAATTAGACCCAGTCAACTGGTCATCTTCCAGATGTCAGACTTCCTTCCAGACAAAGCCATGATGGTAGGGGCTGAGGCAGAGGCAGAGGCAGTTAGGGGAGATCTGATGGCAGAGGAAGGCAGTTGGGTGTGAGATTAGGCCAGCAGGAGAGGGCAATTAAGGGCTTTCAGGCAGACAGAGGCAGTTAGGAGTGATCAGGTTGGCAGGGGAGAGCAGTTAGGAGTGAGATCAGGCCTGCAGGGGAGGACAGTTAGGGGTGATCAGGAAGGCAGACAGAGGCAGTTAGAGGTGACCAGGGAGGCAGGCAGGTGAATGGTTAGGAGCCAGCAGCCCCAGATTGCAAGAGGGATGTCCCCGATTGGAGAGGGTGCAGGCTGGGCTGAGGGGACCCCCTCCCATGCATGAATTTTGTGCACCAGGCCACTAGTATGATATAAATACGAACATGCCAAGGTACAAAACCCAGAAAGGTATTTAATAGTGTTAAAGAGGTATTGAACAGGAGATTGTTTAACCATTCGAGGAACTTCTTTTGAATCTGGAACACAAGTTGGATTTATAATTGCCATTAAGATGTCCAGCCTTTGCCATGGTATACTCAGCACACACAAAAACTGAGTGATTCTCAGACTGTATGCTCAGTGGTTGAGCAATGACCCAAGAATCAAGAAGCCCCAGCTTAGATTCCCACTCAGGGCACATGCCTAGGTTGCAGGCCCATTCCCTAGTGGAAGGCCTGTAGGAGGCAGCTGGTTGACAATGTTTCTCTCTCATCAATGTTTCTATCTCTCTATCTCTCACTCTTCCTCTCTCTAAAATCGGTTAAAAAATAGAATGATGATCCTCCCAAAATTTCAGCATTGATATTGAAAATGCTTTAATAGAAAATTGAACTGAGTGAAGGCATTTGAAACACTGCAGTCTGCCTTTTCTAGAACATATTGGAGGAAGTGAACCTCCCTTATATACTCCTGATAAAATTTGATATTTAACAAGAGTGTCTAAGTAATGACAGAAGTACAATTTGAATACACATAAGAAGAAGTACAACATAGGAAAACACATCAGCTAGTCAAAAGTGTAGCATGGGTCCTACAAAAAATCAGCAAAACACAACAGTGAAAAGCATGTGTGCTAAATTTAAACTTGGACAAAATTCTAGCAGTACAAGTTTAAAAATACCCACTAAAGTAGAAAATGCCAATGTTCTACCTCCACAATTCTCCTGGTATGTATAGTCTTTAAAGTCTGTTATAAATGTCCACAGAGAGATGCACCGGTTTATTCAATGCAGCATTTTTGCAAATGGAGCCCATTGAATGGGAAATAAATAATTTATACATATGGTTTAATAATAGTATGAAAATCAGTAATTGAAATAAAGCTTCCCAACTATGTAAATTGATATGAAATAAGTAAAAACAATTTTTACCTAGCATGGCACTATGTATATAAAGATGAACACACAAAAATTCTATTATAAAAATTTGAAGTCCATATGAAATATGAAAATATGGATAAGAAAGGTATACACCAATTTGTGAGAATGATTGCATCTAAGGTGGATGAGAGAAAAAATGGCACTGAAGAGTAATACAAAGTGAACTTTAATTTCACTTCATACCCACAAGGTATGAAACAAATATTATAATACATTAACCTGTGTTAAATTGCACCAGTGTGTAAATGTGCATGTGCTATAATAGTCTGTGGGAATTTTATTATTTAAAGCCAATACAGAAGCAATTTTAAAAGTTAGGTGAATTCTTATCAAGAGGTATAAGGCCTTTAAAGGGAAATTATTTCATTAGTTACAATGCCATTTTCCATACCTACATAAAGCAAGGTGGTTCCTTCTACTTTTGAATAATAAGTTTAAAAAATAAATGTCCATCAGCACATGAATGGATTAGAAAACTGTGGTATCTACACAATGGAATACTATGCTGCTGTAAGAAAGAAGGAATTCTTACCTTTTGCAGCAGCATGGATGGAGCTGGAGAGCATTATGCTAAGTGAAATAAGCCAGTCAGTGAAAGAAAAATGCCACATGATCTCACTCATTTATGGATAATAAAGAACATTATAAACTGAAGAACAAAAATAGATACAGAAGCAGAGCTGCATCAAACAGAATGTCAAACTACAGCAGGAAGGCTGGGGAGGATTGGGGGGGCGGTGTTAAGAGATCAAATGAAGGACTTGTATGCATGAATATAAGCATAACCAATGGACACAAGACCCTGGGGGGTAAGGGAGGAGGGGGGAAGGTCAAGGGAAAAAATGGAGACTTATCTAACACTCTTTATAATATTTTTAGCAATAAAAAATTAAAAAAAATTAGGAATCACTTAAAAGCCAAATTTCATGCTTGAAAAGTTTATGAATTAAAACACATTAACTCATACAATATTCTCCTTGCTTTTATCTGGGTTTAAAGATGACATTAATGTGAAAGAAAATGTTAAATTGTTAAGTTCAACAACCACTTTAGTTAATCTATTATGTTAAATTATGCACAGTGTTTATCGATCTTAAAAATAACCACGTAAACACTATTTAATTGCTAATCTAGGAGTAAACTTTTGAGTATTACACCACTTCCTAATTGTCACATATATTTCTCCATGCCTTTCATACTGAATTTTCTTAATTATATAACCATTGAATGAATAACTATGGAGGTCGGAGAATTATGTTACAGTAAAAGTATATTTAAATTTTATAACTTTCATATGTGATGTAAAGCTCCAATTCCTAATCAAGAACAGATATATCCAGATAAAAATGCAGTATTTTTCTTTTTATATCCATCATGTAAATTCTGATACTAATTGCCAGGACAATAAAGATTTCATCTTCAATCACAAAAGATGTTAAGTATTCTCTTTGTATAGACATTAACATAGCCATCTCTAGACATGTGATATATTTATCAACATTTTAATTTGGGGCAATACTGTTAAAATATACTAAAGTTAATTATCTTAATGATGATTTGAATGGTTGTGGAATATTATTTAATGGGGAATATAGCAGGGTAAAAATACTGTAACTCCAGCTTCTGAATGTGTCAACAATCACACACATATATGCACACACATGTGTGCCTTGTTCATTGAAATGCATCCTAGAACAAGATTTTCAAGCAAGTGACCATCTAACCTAATTTAGACATCACCTATAACACCAGTTCTCTTTAGTAAATTAAAATAAGAAGGCATTTCTACTAATAGTTTGGATATTTGAGAGATTCTAACATATTCATTGATAAGTGATGGCGGCCTCTTTATAAATATCTCAAATACAAAGCAATATTAGAAGCAGACTGTGAATTAATAGTTCTAGACTTTACCTTTTAAATGTTGATAAACTATACACAACAATTTAACATTTCAATCATTTAAAATGTAGTTCTATGGCATTGAGTACATTCACATTGTTGTGCAAACATCACCACCAAATAGCTCCAGAAGTTTCTCAGTTTTGCCAGTTGAAAGCGTGTCCATCAAACACTAACTCCACATCCCACACCTTCCACCTTTCTTGAGAAACCAGTTTAGCCTGAAATAGCTTTCAGGTTGATTGAACATTGAAAATAATATCTTCCTCTACTTCAAGATCTCAAAAGTTGTTTTCTAGATAGTCTTTTATTAATTGCCTATTTTCATATATAAAATGATTTATCCTTAATGCATATCGATTTGGGCTTTTCTTTTAGTATTCCATATACTAAAAGGACATTTATTATTTTGGTAGTTTATTAAAATTGCATAGTTGGCTGAAGTTCATAATAATGTGAAAAACTTACTTCTGCATTTTGTTCCATTCTTAGTATTTAATTATTGAGTAAATATGTATTTTACTATTAATATTTATTAACTGGTAATATAATGCTCTATTTTTAATTATATTAATACTGTTTTTGCCCCTTTTTTGCTGTTTTTTCTTCTTCATAATTACAGAGTACTAAATTAGAGGTGTGCACTCCATTACACTGTTTCAATATGGAAATTTCAATATGTCACATGATATAATGTGACACTAACATCACATTTTTAAGATTTAATAATATTATGCATTTGATGGTATATATTCACCAGTGCATTTGCAAAATCCAGATATATTAGTAAATACATAGATTTTTCCCCAAATTTTCTCCATTTCTGTATTTGGTACACAATGAAATGCCTCTAAAAATATAGTATGTTTAGAAAATAGAAAACTAAGATTTAATCAAGGGAGTTATAGTTTATTATTATCTGCATAGACCAAAGCTGGGGTACAGTGCTTAACTCTCTACATTGCTGGTAGCTTTTAAAATGGTCTTTTAAAAAGATTATTTAAATACCTAGTGTACATTAGCCAATGTGTCATTATGTAAGTGTGCAAAGCAAAACAAGATGGCATCCTAGTTCTTTCGTTGCCTTGTGTTCTACTTGTGATACTGGGTAAAAATACACATCTTTATTTGTAAAACAATGTGCAAAGCATATAAAATAACATTTTACGAACCTAACTTAGGCTTTAGTCCCCGATTAAGATGAGCAGAATGAATCTGAGTACTCTTACATAAATGATTATTATAAAGCAGCCATTTTTAACCTGCGGTCGGCAAGAATTTATAAAACATGTAGTACCTGACTATTTAGTCACTGTCACCAGCTTCTTTTCCCTTAGATTGTTAAATGAAAGAATGACTACATCCAACACAACAATAGCTTTCTGGTGTAAATGAATCAAAATTATATCTTTTTTTTTTGCCAGTTCGGCAAAAAATAATTTTTTTTGAAAATGAAATGCAGTTTAATAAACACTGCCTTTATAATTATCCAAAGTGTGTGTGTACATATTGTTTAGTTCTTTTTCCTTTGTTGTTGAAAGTATTACAGATGTCCTCTTTGTTTGTTTGTTTTTCCCATCGACCCCTTCCTCCCCACACCCACTTCTCTCAGGCCTTCACCACTCTGTTGTGTGTGTCCATGGGTTTTGCATATATGCATGTAAATTCTTTCATTAATCTCTTCTCACAACCCCAAATCCCCCACCGGCCCTCTGAGATTCAACAGTCTGCTTCATGCTTCTCAGTCTCTGGATCTGCTTTGTTCATCATTTTTTCTTGTTCTCTAGATTCACAGATGAGTGAGACTATGTGATACTTGTCTTTATCTGACTGGCTTATTTTGCTTGGAATAATAATCTCCAGGTCCATCTTGCTATCTTAAAAGGTAGGAGATCATTATTTTTTACTGCTGCATAGTATTCCATGGTATAAATGTACCACAGATTTTTTATCTACTCATCTTCTCATGGACACTTGGGCTGCTTTCAGATCTTAGCTATTGTAAGTTGTGCTGCTATGAACATAGGGGTGCATACATTCTTTCTGATTGGTGTCTAGGTTTCTTAGGATACATTCTTAGAAGTGGGATCACAAGGATAAATAGAAGTTCAATGTTTAATTTTATGAGGAAATTCCATACTGTTTTCCACAATGGCTGCACCAGTCTGCATTCCCACCAGCAATGTACTAGGGTATCCTTTTCTCCACATCCTCGCCAGCACTTGTCATTTGTTGATTTCTTGATCGTGTCTATTCTGACAGGTGTGGGGTGATACTTCATTATTGTTTTAAGTTACATCTCTCTGATGATCAGTGACTATCTAGGCCATTTGTATCTGCTTTGGAGAAGTGTCCATTTGGGTCCTTTGCCCATTTTTTAATTGGATTGTTTGTTTTCCTTTTGTTAAGTTATATGAGTTCCTTATATATTTTAGCTTATATGTTCTCCCATAAAGTGGGCTCCCTCTTCATTTTGTTGATTTTTTTTTTTTTTTTGCTGTGCAGAAGATTTTATTTTTATGTAATTCCATTTGCTTATTTTCTCTTGTGTTTCCTTTATGCTAGGAGATGCATTGGCACACACATTACCATGAGAGGTGTCTGAGATTTTGTTGCCTTTGTATTCCTCTAGTATTTTTATGGTTTCCCATCTTTCATTTATGTCTTTTATCCATTTTGAGTTTATTTTTGTGTATGGTATAAGTTGATGGTCTATTTTCATTTTTTTTTGCATATATCTGTCCAATTTCCCCATCACCATTTTATTGAAGAGACTGTCTTGACTCCATTGTATGCTCTTACCTCCTTTGTCAAATAATAATTGAGTATAATTTCTTGGGTCAATTTTGAGGACTCTGTTCTGTTCTAATGATCAATATGCCTGTTCTTGTGCCAGTACCAGGCTGTTTTAATTACAGTGGCTTTATAGTAAAAGTTGGCATCTGGTATTGTGTTTCTTCCAACCTTTTTCTTCCTTTCTCTAGATTGCTCTGGACATTCAGGGTCTACTTCAGTTCCATATAAATTTTTGGAGTATTTATTCTAGATCTGCCAGGAAAGTATGTTAATAGGGATTGCATTGAATCTATAGATTAAAATATTTTAATCTATTTGGTCAAGTACCAGTCTTCTTCATTCATTTGTTTTCTCGTTGCATTAAATTGCCTATCTGTGTTTTCTTGCATCTTATAAGAATTTTCAGAATTGCAATCTGAATTCTCTGTCTTTTATCTCACACATTTCCATGTGTTCCAGTTTGCTTTCTAGAGATTTTTTTACTATCTTCCTGAGCTGCCTCATTACCTGGTTATTCCTGGTTTTTGATGGGCTCCTCTTCTATGTAGGCATCTACATGTTAGTACTTCTCTAGCAGATTTCTATGAAGAGGCATTTCTACTTTTTTATAGTAGGTGTCAGGAAATCTCTGTGAAATCCCAAAGCACATCTCCAGGGCCGCCATCAGTACGATGGTGCTGCTTGGGGGCGGGGTTTGTTTTGCCATCAGGTAGTGTTGCCCTCGGAATGGCATGGGTTTCCCTCCCATGTGCCCCAACTGGAGATCAGGCACAGTGGGAAATAACAATTCTACGGTAATATTTCTCAGGTTTGCAGATAATGTGCTCCATAATTGAATAACAGTGGTGATGGGAGGTGAGTTTTGGAAGTCTAAGGGAAGGCAGAGCTCTGTGGTCCACTTTCTTTGTTTGGAACACCAACCATTTGACAACGGACAGTTGTACAAAATCCTTGACCTGTTACTTGGCTGGCTCAGCAGTAATGCCACTCCTTCTTGGAGTGCCCACTGAGACTCTCTGCTCCTCCTGGCTGCTGAAAACGCCAGCTATGGTCAGCCTCGTCCCCTCTCTGGGCTGAACCCACTAGCAAGCACCTGGTTGCTGCACTGCATTGGTTGGCCTTTTGAGTTTTCCTCTCTTCCCACCTCCTGTTTGTTTCTGTTTACTCACCTTTAGATTCTCAATGTGCAGATCTCTTAGGCTTAGGCTACTTGTATGTTGAGCAGGGAATGCTTTGTTGAATTATAGCTGACGAACTTGCTGAAATTTCAGAGGGAGAAACCAAGGGGATCTCTCATGTTGCCATTCCTTTGTTGTCACTGGTCACACTATTTTTAATGAAGATTCTTGACATGGCTCAGGTACATATGTAGACTTCTGGGTCAATTATTAATCAGTGCTATTTTCTCTTTAATTATTGTCTATTATCCAATAGCCTGACAATTTCTTGTGTGCAGTAGTTGTTCAGTAAGTTACCATCAATTACTGAAAATTGATCACTTTGCCCTTAGCAAATAAATTCTCATTAAAAACAACCATAGCTTATTATGGTTATCTGAGTAGACTGTTTTCTTGGTAATAAGTTTACAGGTTCTGTGTGCCTTTTGTAATCCTGAAGTACTGCCCTAATTTATGAACTCTTTAGTTCATTTTGTTTGATTCTTTATATCAATTATTTTATTCTTTATGAAGAATATAATTTTAATACCATATTTTCTTAAATTGAACATTAAATCTTAAAACTTTAATTTGAGAAAATTCATTATTTATCACAGTTCATCTCTGTTTCACTTTATTTTTTTGGGTCATTGACAATATTTGTGTGTTACATGCTGTTGAGTTGCTTCCAACTCCTGATGACCCTAATACTGAGTGCTGTCCACAATGTCCCGCCCTCAGCAGCCTGCTCAGCTACTAAAGAGTCATGCCTGTGTCCCCTTTTATGAAACGAATCCATTTCCTGTTTGGTCTTCCGCGTGTTCTGCTGTCTTCTATTTGTTTCTGTGTTATTGTCTTTTCCAAACAACTCTGCCGTCTCATGCCATGCCCAAAGTCGGTCAGCTTTGGTTTCGTCATGTTTGTCTACAGCGATGCTTCGGGCTTCGTTGGCTCCAGGACCTGTGTGTGTATCTGCCCAGTAGTCCAGGCTAGCTGCAGAGCTCTCCTCCCACACCATGTGCCAAACAATTCATTTTTTTTCTGTCAGCCTTCATCACTGTATATAGTAATTGAAAATGTGAGAGCGTGGATGAGCTCTGACTTGGTCTCCAAAGACACATCTTTGCTCTTGGTGATCTTCTCTAATTCTTTCATTAATGGCCTTCCAAATTTCAGACTTTGCATGATTTCTTGATTGTAGTCTCCACTGATGTCTAATTGACGACAATATTTAAACAATGGCAAATTTTCTAAATACATTAATGGAAAGAAATGATACCATCTTAGCACTACTTCACTGAATTTTTTAATCAATGAAATTAGCACTTTATAGCCTATTTCTGGCAGAAATATGTCAAATACCATAGTTTATTGGTGTTAAAAAGCCAGCAAGTTTTTAACTTTTTTTCTATTAGTTGCTCTGCTTGGATTTTTTCCCTACTTTGTCTTCTATATCACTGATGTGGTCCTCTGCTTCTTCTAGTCTTCTGTGGATGCTTTCTATTGAGTTCTTTATATCAGCAATGTCATTTTCATTTCTTCTTGGTTCTTACACATATTGTTGAATTTGTTTTCCATTCTTTTCATCCATCTTATGAGCATTTCTATTAATTCTTTCTCTGACAGGTTGCTTGCCTCCCTTTCGTTTACTTCCTTTTCTGGTGATGCCTGTTTTTCTTTCATATGCAGGATGTTTCTTTGTCACCCCATGATCTCTCTTCTCCCAGTGTCTGGTTATGTAGTTCTCTCTCTCCTGCATTGATTTAAAGGCACAAAATACAACACAACAAGGCACAACGTACAAGTCACTGAACACAAATGTATTCACAATACTAATAACCCCAAATGAAGGTGACCATCTTTATTATCAGGGGATAATAAAGAAAGAAGAAGAGAAAAAGAAAAGAAAAAAAAGGAGTGCAAAAATGAAATTGAGAAAAAAGGGAAAAAAAGTAAGAAAAAATAAAATAGAAGAGGGGAAAAAACTATTTATATGGGGAGAAAACTGCAACAGAGCAGCCCACTAATCCCAACAAATGCCAGCAACAAACATCTAGAGATGAGTGCAAACTACAAACAACACCTAATATCAAGTGAGGTGAGGGAAAACAGAAGCATAAAATAAGCAAAAACAAAACAAAACAAAAAAACAAAAAGTGAAACAATATCACAAACAAGCATAAAAAATATAATCAACAATCAAGCAAACAACAACAAAATGACAGAGAGGAAAAAAATTGGATAGTGAAGGAGAAGAGAGAGGTGTGTATGGACTTAGAGCAGGGGGTTGGAAATTAGATATACAAGTGGAGTGAGATTTTAACAGGGGGTAAAAATAAGGAATAGGGAAAATCTAAAACAGCAATAGGGTAAGAGAAACAGCACAACAAAAGGGGAAAAGTGAGGAAGAGAATATTGGCATAAAGGTAAAGCTGAGATAGAGTAAAATGATGCTAAAGGAAAGATGAAAATAGAATGTAGAACACTATTCCCAAAATAAAATGAAGAGAAAATAAAAACAACACTTAAAAAAAAAAAAGGTAAAATAGGAGTGGTAATAATATTGATTAAAAATAACATGGTAATAATTAAAAAGGTAAAATCAGGTGAGGAAAAAAAAACAAGTTTAGTTTCTTAAGTAAAAGATGAAAATAAAAATAAAAATAAAAATGTGCGGTAGTGAAGGTCATTCACTTCCTCTACTGTTCTGTTTGGCACCTGTTTCCTAGTCAGGACGGTACTGAAGTTCCCTGCGTTCCACTGCTCCTCGGTGTTGTAGGCCACAGTCCTGAGTTTCAAGCAGGCAGTACTTCGTTTCTTATGCTCCTTTATTGTGTTTACACAAGAGTCAACTTGTGATCCAACCCCTGGGTGGCAGTGTTTCTGGATTGACCTCCGGGCTATAGGTCCTAGTGCTTAGCTTTTGTTTTCCCTGCCGCACTTACTACTGGTTTGGAGCAATGGGCTGCCCCAGAGCTGGTTCTCTGATCATTATTCCCTGCTCTGATCCCCAGGTGCCACAAAAACAACTTTCCCCTGCGGTCTCTGAGAGTGTCCGCAATTGGGTGATCCTATGTATTGGGCTTAGCAATCAAAAGCCAGGATTTAAAAAGAAAAGAGAGAGAGAGAGAGAGAGAGAGAGAGAGAGAGAGAGAGAGAGAGAGAGAGAGAGAGAGAGAGAGAGAGCGCGCGCTCGGCGCTAAGGCACAAATCTGTGCAGTCTTTTTTCTCCTTGGGTCTGACCAGCCTGCACACTTAAAATTCCTAGGCTTCTCTTTTCACCCAGTTCAGCTGTGGGTTGCTTTTTAGAGTTCCCTTCTGTTAGCAGCCCTGTGGATCCCCTTCCACATTTGGATCACGCCAGCCCCAATGGCCAGGAACTTTTCTGGGCGCAGACTTCCCTGGACCCTCCAGCTCCTGCCCTGTACATTTCCCTCTCTGCCCCCTCCACAGACCTCACCTCATCCCAGGCGAAATCTGACCTGTCCGTGAGGGGTGCAGGGCTCCTCCGAATCCGTGTGCTGGCGCAGCTTGGGGACTGGTGTTCCCGGGTTCGCAGCGTTCGCTGGGTGCCATTGCTGTAGATTCCCGGGATTTTCAGGCTTCCAGCAACATCCACTCTCCCCTTGAAGATGGCGTGGTCTCCACATCAGAGCCGGTCACTCCCGGAGGGATCTTAGCAGCAGTGAGGCTGCCCGGTCAGAGGAACCCGTCCTGCAACCCCCACAGTCCCCGGAGTACAGCTGTCCCTCGACTCACCAACACTCCCGTGTGACCACACTCTCGCTTCCTCGTCGCACTCACGCTCCACCCTGCAGTCTGCCTTCCTGTCTGCAGCCAGCTTCCTTCCTGTCCTTTTGTCCAAGCCAACAAGTTTTGACAATTGTTAGTTGGAGTGGGGGCTCTGAGGAGGGTGAAGGGTGCGGCGCAGGCATGTCTTACCACTGAGAATGAAACCTTCTAGAACCATAAATTATCAACCAAGATAAATGAACTTTTAAAATAGAAATGCTGTGTCAGAACAAAGGTGGGAATCTACCTTCAGTAAGTGTTGACCTAAGGGGAATTATCATGATAATTACCCTCATTGCAACTTAGAGAGCTCTCTAGACCATTATAATTCTTAAGGCGTCTCAAATCAGTTATTGCATTTAAAAAGTCATTTTCTAAAATAGACCTAGAGTAATTAAGCCTCTTTTAAGAGCAGGCATAGTTATGATTTATACAGAAACATTATGAGCTAAAATTTCTTCAGGAGATAAAGTGTACATACTGCAAACCTGTTGGAAACCAAGAGCTGCAGGTGCTTCTTTGAAAAATGACATTTCCGTCATCTACCTGACAGCACAGCTGAAATATCAAAGTTACAAACATTCTGCTTCTGTGTGCCAGCAGCTGTTACTGTGGAAACAGCCTGACTTGCAAAAGGAAAGTAAATGTCCTTAACATAAAATTGTGAGGTTTTGAATATCTTACTAAATATGTATTTGTATGTATCTGACATTTTAGAGATTATAAAATTTTTCATTTTGAATATGTTATTTACATATGTGCACATCTACATATGTAAGACCAAATGCTATTAAACTATTAAATAACATTAGCTTTTATTTTAAATTCAATCTTACATGGCACAAATATATTATTACATAAAATGAATCATATTTATTAAAATATTATTATTTATATATTGCTAAATATTATTAACTGTTCAAAATCTAAAATAACATAGGGAAACCAAGGAAATATGCAATATAGTCTTTATATTTTATATAAATTAGCAACAACTAAAACACAAGTAAAATTTTTTATTAGTCTAAAAATAAACCAACTTTAGTTTGTATTGCTTATCCAGATTATATTTATGAAGAATCAAATTCATTGTTAAATTCATGTTAATGGTTTTAATATTTTTACCTTATCTTATTCTGCCACTGCAATACACAGTTTGGTCTATGCAAAACTTATGTAATGATTTCTGAATCAAAATAATAGCTAAGTATGGAGTAATGTTTATACTTTCTTGACCTATATTATATTTACATTTATGATATATGATAGTCAGTGAAAGACTTTCACGCTCCTCATTTTCCTATACTTGGCATTTATAAAACAATAGTAATTTCTATAACTTCAAGAAAGATTAGAATGTAGTTTTATGATGCTCTTTTATTGTATAAGAGCCAATGAAATTTAAAATATACATGTTTTAGGCCCTAAGATCTTAGTACTGAGTCATATTATTAGCAGTTATACTTTGTTCTGTATTTTAAAAAGCATTGTGAAATATTGCTTCCACTATTTAAGTTGCTTGGGAGATAATTTTTGATAGATACAACTAGTGGCCTGTTGCATAAAAATTCCTGCAAGAATAGGCTTCCTGAGCCAGAGCGAAGCACAGAAGGGAGCAAAGTCCATCTCGGCTACCGTCTCTGCCGCCTCAACTCCCATATCTGCTGCCTCAGCGCCTTCCATTCTCTGCCTCCTCAGCTCCCTCCCTCCCATTTTCCTCTCTTCTTCACCGTCTCCACTGCCTTGGCTCTGTTCCCTTCTCCACCGCTCCCTTCTGCAACACTTGACTTCCTTCTATGCTGTCTTTAGTCTTCGCTCGCCTGTGTATGCAAATTAACCACCATCTGTTATGGATTAACTTGCATATAGTTGTTCTGATTGGTTGGTGGGTGTGGCTTGGTTGGTGGGCGTGGCTTTGGCTGGTGGGCATGGTTTAGGTGTAATGGAGTGAGGGCTAATTTGCGTATTACTCTTTTATGAGATTAGATAGTTATTTCATGAGTTTCATACAGTGCAATATATATTAGCTTGAATTTCAGTTACATAACCTTAGACTGGTTGAGCAACTGGGAGAATCTACATCATTATAATCTCTTACTTACTTAACTGATTTTTATTATAATTTGTATATTTAATCAGTCAGTAAGATAATACATGCATTTATTTCATAATTTTTGAAAGGGGATTGATTCTAGTGCCCTTTTCTTGATAAACTAAGTATAATATCTATATTGATCTTTGATAAAATAATTTCAAGTTTTTAAAGCAACATTACATTTATAACTTTGAAATATATAGTATAAGCAAAATTAAAATGTAGATGTACACATATACACAAAAATATTTTCTCTATATTGGGTGATTTTAAAATGTGTTCTTTGAAAAGATAAACAAAATTAATAAACAGTTAGCTAGACTAACCAAGATAAAAACAAAAAAGAATCCAAAGTGACAAAATGATACATGAAAAGGGAGACATTCTAAACAATCCCACAGAAATTTGAAGGATCATAAGAGACTACAATGAACCACTACATGCCAACAAACATCCTAGAAAAAAATGGAAGAATTCTTATAACATACAGCTTACTGAGACTGAATCAGAAAGATATAAAAAATCTGAATAAACAAATCACTAGTAAAGATATGGAATTAGTAATAATAGAATCTCTTGGTGAAGAAAAGCCCAGGACCAGACAGTTTCACTGGTGAGTTTTACCAAACATTTAAAGAATTAACAATTCTTAAACTATTCCAAAAATTGAAGTTGAGGCAACATTCCCAAACTCATTTTAAGAGGCCAGAATTATCCTCATACCAAAATCAGGAAAGGACACTGTAGAAAAGAACAGTATAGCACAATATCTCTGATAAATATATTTGCAAAAATTCTCAATAAAATACTAGCAAACGAAATTCATCGGCACATTAAAAAGATCATTCACCATGATCAAGTTGGACTAATCTCTGGGATGTAAAGATGGTTCAACACATGCAGAAAAATCAGTGTGATAAATCATACTAATAGAACAAAAGAAAAAATCATATGATCATCTCAATAGATGCAGAAAAAGAACTTGCAAAATTTAACATCCATTTATGATAAAATGCTTAACCAATTAGGTATAGAAGGGACATGTTTCAACATAATAAAGGTTATGTATGTCAAGCCCAGAGATAACATCATGGTGAATGGAGAAAGGTTGAAAAATCTTCTTCTAACATCAAGAATAAGGCAGAGTGTCCACTCTCACCACTCTTATTTATTATAGTACTAGAAGTTCTATCTAGACTAATCAGGCAATGAAAATTAAAAGTATCAGTATTGGAAAAGTGAAAGTAAGCTCTTCTCTATTTGCAGATGATATAACTTATATGTAGAAAGTCCTGAAGATTTAATCATAAAAACATTAGCTCTAATCAATTCATTTAGTAAAATTACAGCATGGAAAATTAGCATACAAATATCAGCAGCATTTTTATAAATTAATAACAGATTTTTGTGGAAAATAAATAAATAGTCCCCATTTATAACAGCATAAATCCCTGGCCAGTGTGGATCAGTTGGTTGAGCATTTTCCCATGCAACAATAGGTCACCAGTTTGATTCCCAGTCAGGGCATATGCCTAGTTGGGGGTTCAATGGAAAACAACCTCTTTCACATCAATGTTTCTCTCTCTCTCCCTCTCCCTTCCTCTCATTCTAAAATTAATAAAAACATTTGAAAATTAAATAAGGAATACATTTAACTAAGGAAGTGAAAGATCTCTACTTTGACAAATATAAGATATTGATGAAATAAATCAAAGTCAGTATATATAAATGGAAATGTATCTTACGTTCATGAATTAGAAGAATTAGTATTGTTAAATTGTCAATGCTACCAATAGCAATGTATAAATTCAATGTAATCCCCATCAAGATTCCAATGGTATTTTTACAGAAGTAGAAGAACACTCTTTAAATTTATAAATAATTACAAAAGTCCCAGCATAGCCAAAGAAATCCTGAGAAAAAAAGAACAAAATAGGAGGCATTACACTATAAAGCTATAGTCATCAAAGAGTATGATCCTGGAACAAAAACAGGCAAATAGAAACATGGAACCAGAATCAAGAGCCTAGAAATAAGCCCAAGCATAGAAAGTAAAGTGATAGTTGACAAAGTATCCAAGAGTCCTAGTAGAGGAAAATAAATATTTTCAATAAGGGATGCTAAAATAATTGGATATTCATTCACATGTGATAGAATAAAATGGGGTCCATATTTTATACTTCACAGAAAATTTAAGTAAAGATGTACTAAAAACTTAGATGTAAGTCCTGAAAGCATGAAAATCCTAGAAGAAAACAAGAACGAATAAAGTTTTTAGCTATGGCTTTTGGTAATATTTATTTATTTATTTATTTATTTATTTATTTATTTACTGTTTTGGATATGATACCTAACCACAAGCAATGAAATTTAAAGTTAACAAATGTGACTGTATAAAAATAAAAAGATCTGCACAGGAATATACACATTAACAAGCGAAAGACAACTTGTGGAATGAAAAGAACTATTTGCAAATTATGTACTTGATAAGGGGTTAATATTCAAAATATTTAAAATACGTAGGCAACTCAATAGCAGAATAAATAACCCAATTTAAAAAATGAGTACATTTTTTTCAGGGTAAAGGAAAGTGATTACAAATGGATATTCATTTCCACAATAGTAAAGATTATTATGTAATTACAAGAGGCCCCTTGCATGAAGATTTGCGCAGTAGGCCTGCCTTCCCCTGGCTGCCAGCACCGGTTTTCCTCCAGCACCTGGGACCCGGGTCTTTGGTCTGGCCGCAGCAGCGAGGCTTGGCTTCTCCACTCCGGCTGCAGCAGAGAAGCCAAGCCTCTTCAGTCTTCAGTCATCTTCAGTCTTGGCTCTGTGCCTGCATATGCAAATTAACTGCCATCTTTGTTGGATTGATTTGCAGACTTATCCTGATTGGCTGGTGGGCATAGCAGAGTGACACCAACTTGCATGTTTCTTTTTTATTAGTGTAGATATAAATGACTAAGAATATACACTGAGTGGCCAGATTATTATGACCACCTGAATGAATATATATATATATGATGCATCCATCTTGTATAAAAACTTTGAAATTTTAACCCTGCTATTTCTGGCTTCTGTAAATACTTGAAGTAATAAGGAAAATAAGACTACTCCCATTTCAGAGATGCCATTCAACCTTCTCCAGACGAAGTTATCAGTGCTGGCGTCAGGCCAAGCCTTTGGTTGAGGTCTCAAAGCCCTAGCACGTAGGGCTCTTTAAGAACTTGCAAAGGGAACCGGAAAAAACCATATTTGGGAGACAAAGAAGGTAAAATCATATAAATACAGGAAACTTCCTGAGTGATTTCACCCAGAATTTGAGAAACATTTTCCTCTGGGCCCGTGCATAATAAATGTAACTCCACCTCTCTAAGCGTTGCTTGGTTCTTCTCCGGTTTTTCTGTAACATATATATTCCCACGTTCAAAGGCTGTTAAATCACATTGTTTACCCATATCTTCAGAAAAATGATCACTTCTATTGTTGTGGTAAACAATCTGCTTCCCTATTTATAATGGTCTGGCCCTCTAGCAACTTCAGCGCAAAATTATAGCTAAGTTGCCTACAAATGTCAGGTAGTCATAATAATCTGACCACTCAGTGTATATGTTTGGTCTAGCCATTGTGGCACAATGGTTGAGCATGAACCCATAAATCAGGAAGTTATGATTTAATGCCCAGGCAGGGCACATGCCTGGTTTTCAGGCTCAATCCTCAGTAGGGGGCAGGCAGGAGGCAGCTAATCAATGATTCTCTCTCATCATTAGTGTTTCTGTCTCTCTCTTCCTTACTCTCTCTGAAATAAATAAAAACATATTTAATATATATAATATAATAAGAGAGTAATATGCAAATTGACCATCTCTCTGGGACACCTAAGCCACGCCCACCAGTCAAGAAATGCCCACAGCCAATCCGAGCATCTGTATACAAATTAATCCAGCCAAGATGGCGGCCGGCAGCCATGGAACTAGAGTAAATAGCAGGCTTCCATTGCAAGTGCCTGCCTAGGCTGGCTGAGCCTCTGCTCACGGCAACAATGTTTCAATTATAGAAGCCATGGAGCTGAAACAAACAGGAGGCTTCCTTACCTGCCTAGGCCTCGGCTCAAAGCAACAGTGTGTCAATTATAGAAGATAAATAAACCCCAGAAACCTGATTCCAGCCAGCCTTGCTGAAACCTTGGGTCAATGGGAGCTGAGGGCAGCCTGAAAATGGCTCTCAGCCCCTCCCCCGACTGGCGAGGTACCCCAGTAGGGACTCAAACCCTGAAGGGACTGTGGGCAGCCTGAAAACGGTCCTCAGCCCGTCACCCAGGCTTGCCACACCCCAAGGGGGTGAGAGTACACACTGGGGTGTTTGGCAGGCCTGCAAACAGCCATCAGCCCCTCACCCAGGCTGGCCAGGCATGCCAGCAGGTGGACATCCCCTGAGGGGTCCCAGACTGTGAGAGGGCACAGGCTGGGCTGACGGACCGTCCGAGTGCACAAACTTTTGTGCACCGGGACCCTAGTGTGTGTGTGTGTGTGTGTGTGTGTGTGTGTGTGTATCACTAATTCATGCACCAGTGGGGTTCCTGGGCCTAACCTGTAGGATCGAGCTGAAACTGACTCCCCAACATCCCCCGAGGGGTCCCAGATTGCAAGAGGGTGCAGGCCAGGCTGAGAGACCCCACTGGTGCACTATCAGGCCAAGGAGGAATACGGGAGGTTAGCCAGCTGGGGAGGGATCATGGGAGGGCTCCAAGGTATATCCAGCCCATCTTACTCAGTCCTTATCAGCTGAACTCCAGCAGCAAGCTAACCTACCAGAGTGTCTGCCCCCTGGTGGTCAGTGCACATCATAGCGAGCATTTGAGCAGCCTTAGCATATCATTAGCATATTACACTTTGATTGGTTGAATGGCTGACTGGTTGATTGGACACTTAGCATATTAGGCTTTTATTATATAGGATTTTGTCTTTTTTTCACTTCACTTATTTAAGAACCTATTGTATAAAGTTTTAACATATATAATTATGTATTACTATTTATATAATAATACTATTTATATAAACTTATTGTTGAGCATGTAACATTTAGAAATGACATATGTTATGTATATGTATTTTATAATAACAACATAAAAGAGGCACATGAGAACAAAACTGTACTGGGCTAAGGAAATGACTAGGGTAAAATATTAATGATTATAACAATGTATTATTGGGTTGTACATTAATGTAATGTGCATAAAAATAATGCCACAATGATGGGGAAAAGGGAATAGAGATGTAATGTATTTTGGTATGTAACACTGGAATTAAGCCTGTATAGGTGAAAGCTGATTCAAATAAGTTGAGATGTATATAGTAAATTCTAGAGAAACTAGTAAAACAATACTCAAAAATTGTTAAAATAATTAAAGACATTAAAAATTTGCATTAGAAAAAATAGGGTGCCCCCCAAAAATGTATCCACTTTAACAGCTGATAATTCAATTAACTTTCACTCCTTTTCAGATTTAACTTATTTGAAATAATGATTGAAGTCAGTCTAAGCTTTAACCAAAGAAAATTTATCCTAAAGTGCGACTAAACTTTTTTTCCATGGGTATACATAAAATATAAGTTTGCAGTATAAAACCAGCATAGGCTGGTGAATTGAGGGCATATAAATACCCAACAAAATGATCCTTGATGTTTGTGATTCCATTCCTTCACATTATCAGCAGTGCCTGGACCAGAACAGTCATCAGCTTTAAAATAGGTATTGACACAAAAAATATTCATTTCTCTAGATTTAATTTTTTAAATTTGAAATTGGATCAGGTCTAAATTGGCATTTGGACATACCCTGAGGGCACAGGCTGGGCTGAGGAGCACTCCCGCTCCCCATGCACGGATTTCATGCATTGGGCCTCTAGTAGGTAAATAAAACCACATTGCTCATAAATAACCAATGAATCAAAGAATTCAAAAGAAAAATAAGAAACTCATTTGAGAGGAATAAAAATTAAGACACAAAAGTTATGGGATATAGCTGAAGAAGTGTTTAGAGGAAAATTTATAATTGTAAGTGTCCATATTAAGAAATAAGAAAGATCTCAACTCAATAACCCACTTAAAAATGGGTAAAGAATCTGACAGATATTTTTCAAAATAAAATAAACAAATGTCCATCCAATTAGCACATGAAAAAATGCTCAACTTCATTAATCATGAAGAAAATTGAAATGAAAAACCACAATAAAATATCACATCACACCCACTAGGATATGTAGTAATAATAAAAAACAGATATTAACATTGTTATAAGTAATGAAGAAATTAGAGCCCTAATAACTTTGCTGGTAGAAATCTAAAATGGTATAGCTGCTTTGGAAACCAGTTAGACAGATGAAACAAAACCTTGCACAGAAACATTAGTGGTAACACTATATTCCTAGTAGCAGAAGGTGGAAATAACCTAAATGCCTGTAAATTGATGAATATCTAAACAAACTATTCTCTAAAAAGTAATAGTATTTATCCATAAAAAGGAATGAAATACTGATACCTATTACAACATTGTTGAACATCCTATATAATAAAAGAATAATATGCAACTTAACCCTAACAGCAGAATGACTGGGAATGACTGTTCACTATGACACACACTGACCACCAGGGGGAAGACATTAAATGCAGGAGCTGCCCCTGGTGGTCAGTGCACTCCCACAGGGGGAGCTCTGTTCAGTCACAAGCCAGGCTGATGGCTGCCAGTACAGTGGTGGTGGTGGGAGCCTCTCCTGCCTCCTCAGCAGCACTAAGGATGTCCGACTGCCAGCTTAGGCCTGATCACCTGGGAAGCAGGCCTAAGCCAGCATGTGGACATCCCCCGAGGGTTCCCAGATTGCGAGAGGGTACAGGCTATGCTGAGGGACCCCCACATGTGCACACATTTTTGTGCACTGGGCCTCTAGTTAAAAAACAATGTGCAAAGTGAAAGAAGCCCATCACAAAAGACCACTTATTTATATGATTTCATCCATATCAAATATCCAGAGCAGGAAGATGTGTGTGTGTGTATGTGTGTGTGTGTGTGTGTGTGTGTTTATGAACATGTTTAAAATCAATTGGTAATCGTTGCATCAATTAATAAATATACTAAAAACCATTGAATTTTACACATGAAATGGATGAATTTTTGTTATGTGAATTATATCTTAATATAGCTGCTCAAAGTATATCATGTGCCGCACTAGTTTTAGATAAAGTTTGTGTCCAGTTTGATGAAATACAAGGTTATAGGTTTGTAAATAATTGACTGACTTATATTCCTTATCTCAGTTTCTTGCTAGTAACAAGTATACAGAACTCACAACTATTCCTAGAAGTTGGCAGACTTCCAGAGTTTTGAGCCCTGGCTTAAGACATTTGATCTTGTGACCAATTTCTAATTGATACCAAAATGCGTTTACTTGATTCACTGTGTTTATCAAATAGATATGAAAATAGAAACAGACCAAGGTTGGTAAAAGAGGGGTTGTATCAAGCTCAACTTATTCTAATTTGCTTCCCTTCTTAAATTATTGATTCGTGTGTGTGTTTTTTTTTATGATTTAGGGTGATACAGGTAGCCATAGTTCAATAACTACTCAAAATTCTAAAGGTTCAGAAGAAAACAAAGCCATGAATACAAGTGAATACAATTGTAGTATTTAACACTAGCATTTTGAATGCTAGTTATAGTACTTATTATTAAAACAATTACTATTATATTACTATTATACAAAAAGAGTTATTCATGATCACGACTCTATTTACATCTTCTAAAGGCACATTGATCAAGTTTCTTTAGTTAGGTAGCTGTGTATTTCCTGGATGGACTGCTATACCTCAGGCATATACCTGGCAGGGCACCTTACTGTAGGTTGTATGCTATATGGCCTTCTTGGGGCCACGGGTATGAGAGAAATTGATGTGGAGTAATGCAATGAGAAATGAATATAATCAGATTTTCTCATTTAAATTTAAAAAGGCAAGACACTGCAATTGTTAGTAATAGAGCTAATATATGAAGAAAGTTGAGATATCTGTACACATATTACATGTATGAAGAACAAACTAAGAGTAAGTGGAGGCAGTCAAAAGTATAGAGAGCGGAGAACAAAACAAAGAGACAAGGAGAAGGAAAAGGAACATTTATAGAGAGAAACATTACATGTAGACAGGCACCTCTTGTACTTAAAGATTATCAATTTAATCTTGACATTATTTGCACTTTAGAAATAGCAATAGGCTTCTTTATATAGAAATTTGACATTTGCTGAAAAAAATCTTTGATAATGGCATTAAGTGAATTTCTCAGTAAAGTTATTAAAATTCTCTTTTAAGGGTCTTTTTTTCAGATAAATGGTACAGAGGTGTTTATTTCTTTGGTAGTCTTTTAGAAGTTTCTAAACATTGCCATGTTATTTCACTTATTCTTGACATCTTGACATTTTCCCCTTTAACAACTGTCTGTTAGTAGCAGCAGTTTCACATGATGCTTTCCTTGCCAAAATGCCAGAAAAGATTTAATCCAAAGTTGATTGTCCTGAGAGTAATGGTTACAATTCTCTAAGTGATATGGATCTTGAGCTTTCATTCATAAAATGATGTTGTCCAAGATAATATTTCCAGATGAGTATATTAAGCAAGAAAGTCTGCTAAGGAATGTCATAGAGCTCTCCATACACTTTGCTTTGATAATTACCTTTGCACTTTTCTCATTGATCAAAATAGTGCTTTTGAAACTAACCACCACTGCATAAAATAAAATTTTTAAAAGGTAATGTCAATAATATTTAGTAAAATGTTACCAATGTAAGCGTTGATAACTTGGCAAGGTTTGAATGTCTAATATGGCAATTCTCCCTACTCTTATTAAAATACCTGCTAATATATACATGTTGAAAATAATGAATGCAAAAACATTGGATAATATGGGGGAAGTATGGAAATGTGGGGTTTAAAATTTCCATTACCTCAATATTTAGGCATTTTCATATTTTAACTTACTGTTAGTTGTGAAATATGCATATCGCCCACCTGCACCAGCAGAGCTATGTGGCAACGGAGAAAGGGAGTGAGCCACAAGACTAGACTAGAGACTGATCTACTCTTCATTTCACCAGTTCAGAGACACAATGCCCACCTGTTTTAGAACTTGTAAAGCAACTAACCAGCCACAGTTATACTATTTGCCCAGCTCCTCAACACATAAAGAACCATAAAATATCACTATATTACTAGAGTAGCATATAATTGAAGGATGACAAAAAATGTTTTTTTTCAGTTCCATTTCTACATTTTACATAGATCTCCAGAAAGTAGAAAAAAGAGAGAGAGAAAGAAGTAATAAAAAAGCTGTGACATCATTTTCTAAAACATAAAACATATTTTTTTTCCAACTAGAATTATCTGCCATATATCAAATTAATAAAAAGGTACAGACCATTTAGAAATTGAGGGTGCTAGGTCATGTTTTAACTTACATTTCTGTGATGTTGAGCATCTTTTCATATGTCTACTGCCCAACTGTATCTATTCTCTTTGGAGAAGTATGTATCCAGTCCTCTCTCCATCGTTTAACAGTTCATAAGTTTAATAATGCATGGCTTTCTGATTAGCATGATGTAACCTGCTGACCTGCTCTGCCAAGCCTTTGTGCAGTTACTCCACTCTGTATGTGCCACCCCTCCCCCATCACTTAGTAGCACCCTGGGTTACCATGTGGACTGTCATGGTAACACAGTCTTTGTGTCCAGGTAACACTTATTTAACTTAAGGGCCCCAGAGCTTAAGAGTAGAGGAAAATTTTTGATATAAAAGAGAAGTCCTACAGTGCTTGTTTTAAATAAAAAGTTATGTATGCGTAGGGAAAAATATAATTATATATATATGGCTTGGTATTATCCATAGTTTCAGGTATCCACTGGCAGGCACTCTTGGAACACATTTCCCACAGATAAGAATGGACTACTATAAATAGTAGTCATAAACTTAGCAGAACAATGTCTAAACTATATAAATAATGGTAGTAATAGTAAACTTTGATGAACTGTTGTACCCAGATGTCGTGGTCCCCAAAGACTACGAGTGAGCCCCAAAACTGTTGTAAGAACATGAGAGCTTTATTATACAAATTAACTTGGACTCCCCGCTTGTCCACCGCACAATGGCGCGACGGGGCAGGAAGTGCAGGTTTCAGGCAAACCAAAAGATTTATAGGGCCGGAAGTAATGGGTGGGGTAACGCGTGTGGCCCCTGTTGATTGGTCAAGGGAAAATCCTTGGCCGGGCATTTCCTCTGCATCCCTATTGGCGGATCTTCACTCTCGCACAGCCCTCTCGCCCTTACAGAACAAAAACAGATCCAGAGATACAGAATCATTGAACATACCATCAAACCCCAGAGGTGAGGCAGAGGAGGGTGGGTGGGAGATAAGAGATCAACCAAAGAACTTGTGTGCCTATAACCATAACTAATGGATATAGACAATGGGGGTCATGAAGGTCAGGGCTAGGGAGTGAGAACAGGCTTGGAGAAGACAATAGGGGGAAAGGGGACATACATAATGCTTTCTTTTTTGTGTTAATGTATTTTTATTGTTTCACAGAGAGGAAGAGAGAGATGGAAACATGCATGATGAAGAGAGGATCACTGATCCACTGCCTCCTGCATGCCCCACATTGGGGATCGAGTCTGCAACCCAGGTATGTGCCCTTGACTGGAATCTAACTTGGAATTCTTCAGTCCACAGGTGGCTGCTCTGTCTACTGAGCCAAACCAGCTAGGGTAATGCTCACAACAATAAAGAATTAAAAAAAAATAGGATGATGAAAAAAATTTTTATATATTAATAAATGTAAGTGATAATACCAATGCTGAGATTTAGTGTTAGACTGTAAAAGTAAACTTTTAAAATAGCATTAAAAATGGACACTTGAAGATTGTCTTAAAAATAATGTAGTATACATTTTAGGTGATTTTTGTACATCACATCACACTTGTATGCTATGAAAAAGACTGTTAACTATTTAATTTTCAAATATCAGGAAAACTAAAACTAAAACTAAAAAGCATAAAACTAAAAAGCAAATATGCAGATCATTACAATTCAATTAGGGACTATAAAGACTTATTCAGTCAAGTTATTTACATTCATTTTCTGGTATTGATGGTGGTAGTATTAAAACTGGTTTGTTTTAATGTGTTTTTGTGTAGGTGTGCTTTTTTTATAATCAATATTTCTTTCTATTTCTCTCTAGGTACAAATATTTGTTGTGCTAAAAGCAATTTCTTCACTCAACATTTTTTTAAAAAGGCTATCTTTCTATTTAATATATTTCTTCTTTTAGGTTGTTACCTTGTTTCTCCATTACTCAGTGATAAACTTCATATATAATTCTAAGCCATGGTTAAGGCTTGACATGAATATGGTGAACTTATGAAAAACTTACTAATGTGATGTTTATTGTGTTATATGATGTTCTACTTAGCTTTAAAACGGTTGAATTATTCCTGTGAAGTCTCAATCTTATTTTCAAAAACAGCAGCCCATGCATGTTAGTCCATCTGATCAAATTTTAGGACTGTGGAACAGATGAAAAGTATTTAGTATGTAACCCTTTTGGGAAAAACAACTTTTTTTCTCAGAGCTATAGGAAAGACAGTAGAGGATTCCATTATCATCTAATCTAATAAAAGAGTAATATGCTAATTGTGTCACTCTACTACATCCCAAGCCATGCCCACCAGCCAATCAGAGTGACTAAATGCAAATTAACCTAACCGAGATGGCGGCCAGCAGCCATGGAGCTAGAGCAAACAGGAGGCTTGGTTGCACCAGCAATGGAGGAAGCTGCCTGCCTAGGCCAGCTGTGGCCTCTGCTCAAGGCAACAAATTTTCAATTATAGAAGATAAATAAACCCCAGAGACCTGCTTCCAGCCAGCCTCACTGGAAGCTTGAGTCACTGGGGGCTGTGGCCAGCCTGCAAACAGCCATCAGCCCCTCACCCAGGCTGGCCAGGCACCCCAGCAGGGACCCCCACCCTGATCTGGGACACCCTCAAGGCAAACCAGCTGGCCCCCACCCATGCACCAGGCCTCTATTCTATATAATCTGATATAATAAAAGGTTAATATGAAAATTAATCCTAACAGCAGAACGACTGTGAATGACTGGTCACTATGACACACACTGACCACCAGGGGCAGACCCTCAATTCAGGAGCTGCCCCTGGTGATCAGTGTGCTCCCACAGGGGGAGCTCTGCTCAGCCACAAGCCAGGCTGATGTTTGCCAGTACAGCAGTGGTTGTGGGAGCCTCTCCTGCCTCCTCAGCAGTGCTAAGGATGTCTGACTGCAGCTTAAGCCTGCTTCCCACTGGCAAGTGGACATCCCCCAAGGGCTCCCAGACTGCCAGAGGGATGTCTGACTGCCAGCTTAGGCCCAATTGCCCAGTGAGTGGGCCTAAGCCAGCAGATGGACATCCTCCAAGGAGTCCCAGACTGTGAGAGGGCACAGGCCAGGCTGAGGGATCCCCCCAAGTATACAAATTTTTGTGCACTGGGCCTCTAGTATATAATAAAAGAGAAACATGCAAATTAGCCATCCCTCGGCTATACTTAAGCCACTTCCACAAGCCATGCCCACTGGCCAATGAAGAGCTAGTATGCAAATTAACCCAAAAGAAGATTGCAGGTAATTTGCATACACAGAGAAGAGTGGGAGAGCTGGCAGCTTGGGGGGACATAGCTCCCTCAGTTGCTCCCTTGAGGGGACATGGCTCCCTTGGTCACTGGAGGGAGAGCAGAACAGGAGAGCCAGAGACTTGGGGGAATGTGGCTCCTTTGGTCAGGAAAACCCAGAGTATGGGAAGCACCAGGAATTCTGGGAATAGTAATTTTGGTGGCAGCCCCAGGACCTGAAGGGGAAGCCCCGAATGGGGAATACCAGGAATGCTGGGAACTGTAGTTCTGATGGCAGTGCCAGGACCAGAAGCAGAAGCACAGAGCACAGGGAGCACCAGGAATGTTGGGAATCATAATTCTAGTGGCAGATGGATCTCCTAGACACTAGAGCAAAGTGAGCCTGGAGCAAGTTACTGTTGCAATGGGAGATGGAGGGAAAGCAAAGGTGAGAGACATAGGTAAAATCAGAGCGTCTAGGAAAAGTTAAAGAGAAGATATCCTAAGACTTCCACCAATGGAGCAAAGAAAAAAAAAGCCTCTATTATTCTGAGAGCAACAAACCAAACTGAGTTGGGGGGGTCTCAGACAATTTGTTCATATGATTGCAAAGACAGACAGAAACTCCCAGATTGAAGAGGGCTCCCCTGCGGGCTCCAGATTGGAGAGGGTGCGGGTCGGGCTAAGGAACTCTCCCCTCCAACCCCCCCTCTCCCTCAGTGCAGGAATCTTCGAGCACTTGGTCCCTAGTAAGTAAATAAGAGAGTGCCTTACCTCTGGCCTGAAATAATCTTGCTAGATTTTCTGATTGGGCAAATTACAGTGGAGTTAAAGTGCTTGTTTCTTGTCTGTAATTATAATTAAGTTAGCATCAACTCAGAATATATACACATAATATTCATATCTGTATTATTGAAACTAGCCACACCTAATAAAATAATGATCAGATAAAGCCTTTTGCCTGAGAAACTTCAAAATCTAACAGAATGAACTTTAAGAATGTTGCTAGGGGCTACAGTAAAAATTACCTACAGGTTAACTGCACTGAATATTTCATTAACAAAGATCAAGCATCCATGTACAAGTTGATTTAAAGAAGCAAAAATGTTTGGGAAAATTTTTAAATTCTTAATGCCCTTTTTTTATTCTTGATTTCTATTTTATTTTATTAGACATTTTATACCTATATTTTAAAGTACCATTTTGTTATCATTGTTGCTGCAATTCCTCTATCATCATTGGCTAAACAGAACATGAGGATGTTTTAATTAATAAAATGCCAATTTCACATTTTATTTTTCCATCCCTGGAAACATTTGCTTAGCACTTTCAACAGACTCACAATTCTTCATCATATTTATGAAACTGCCACTTATACCTCCTTTTAAAATTACGTTATCTTTATATTTTTATTAGCTCATTTAGCCACAATTTTCGCAAGATTGGCAGTTCACCCTTTTTCTATGCCTAATACATTGAATGGGTCTATTTCCTTTATGCCATTCATATTTGTCCCATTCATTTCCACCTCCATTGCCACATTTTCCATACTAAATTGTCTTTGAGTTTAGTCTAGTGCTATAGAAAAAAAGAATAGATGGTAAGGCAAAGATACTTATTTAGGAGGTTACACCCAGGAGAGTGAAAATGAGGGAAAGAATAAATGAGGTGTTGAGGGGTGAGACAGGAAACAGGTGAAGTCAAGTGATCCATTATAGTGATTGCTTATGTTCATAATGAGCTGAAAAGAAACAAAACGGTCTTGGCAGATGCGTATATATGGCATTTCTTTAAATGGAAAAACTGTTTCAGATTGTCTCTTGAAGAGGAAGACATCCATTTGTCAGGCTCACTTCTGTGTTCTGTTCTGCAGTGGTCCAAGTTCGTCACACGGGAAGTTAATTTTTCCCTCACCTCTGTATTACATGATGTAGCCACTTGGTGGCCACAGCAGATTTCCAGATCTCTTACTTTCTAATGTGGTGCTTCATCTTGGCCTTGAAGGATCAGAGGAAGTGGAAATTCGGGGTGGTTTGGCTGTGGAGGAGCCATTCCTGGGAGGCCTAGCACTCCCACCCATCCAGGAGTCACTGGAGTCATCGTGGTCCCAGAGGTGGGCAGAATTGTTGGAAGGCAGGACGTTGTCAGAACAGTCAGGATTAAGTCAGAGAATCTGAACCACAAAGAATTTCTTGGAAGTTTGTGGAAAAGGTATAAAACAGGCTTTTCATCCAACTGAAGCACTAGTGAGGGCAGACAAGTTTGTGGCTCAGTTGGATGGTTATTTTGTTCCATGTCATTGTTATCTGGTGTCAGGCATTTGGAATCGCTACTGGGCTGGGATGTTCAAGAAATTTAACGCCTATGATTCTTTTTTTTAAATTTATTTTTAAAATATATTTTATTGATTTTTTTACAGAGAGGAAGGGAGAGGGATAGAGAGTAAGAAACATCGATGAGAGGGAAACATTGATCAGCTGCTGCTGGAAATTGATTGTTTTCACCAACCTTGGTTGCTCTGAAAGGTCAGAGCTATGCACCCATTAAGTTAAAACATTGTTAGTTAAAGCAAACCCCTACTTGTTACTTACATGTAAATTCTTACTGCCTATTTATTTTCTGAATTTCCTGCCTAAGGATACGGTTGTTTTCTCAGAGACTCAATAAAAGGCTGGTGAGACCCAGGCATCAGTGGGCAATCTACCCTGGTAGAGGAAAGATGCCACGCCTGGTCCCCCAGTTTCTAAATTGATTCTCTTCTAGTATCTCTTCATTTTGTGTGTGGCCTCCTTCAGAACTCAAACCCTGAACAGGAACCCTGAACCATGCTGGATGTGTAAGGGGTTCCAATAAGGTGCCTCCCGCACACTTTCTACTGGGGATGTACCTGCAACCAAGGTGCATGCCCTTGACTGGAATGGAACCTGGGAGCCTTCAGTCTGCAGGCTGATGCTCTATCCACTGAGCCAAAGCGGTCAGGGCTAACACCTATGATTCTAATTAATGCTGCCTCTTGAATGGGAGCTCCTTCATGACGCTGTTGAGAACAACAGTTTTTTTCTCAGTGAGACCCCTCCATGTGGCTGATTTTTAAGAGGAAGTGTTTTGAAAGGTGAAAGAAGTCGCTTTAGATCTTCTAAGGACTACCTTTGGAATTTATATAGAGTCACTTCAACTTCACTTTACTAAAGAGAGTAAACTGGGGCTGTGCAATGAGAGTCAATGAGGAGGAATAAACTATGTGTAAATACTAGAAAGCCTCAGCCACTGGGAGTTGATTTTGTGGATCAGCAATAGTAGAAAAGCTTCACAATGTTTACAGTATATATACAGTATTGATACCTCAAATCCCCTCATCTCAAGAATGCCAATATGTTCTGCTGTTCCAGTTTTCTTTAGTTTTCTACTCTGAGCCCTTATTACCTACTGCCCCAGAGTGTTCTGTATAAACACAGATTATACATGTCTTTCCACTGTTCAATACCATTTAATAACGCCCTCAGATTTTAGAATAAAGTTTATGCTCCATATAGTATTATAGAGTTTTAGCTTTTAGCACAGGTATGAGAAAGCATGTAGTCAGTGAAAATGCAATTTTATGAATGGATAAATAAATGATGAAGGCCCATTTAGTGAAAGTTTTTCTAAATGGCAATTCCAATTTTCCAAACCAAGACATACTCAGCTCCTCTCCTCTACTTGGAATAAGATATAATCAGCATTCTCAGGAAAGTCAGAATCCAGTAAGAAAGATAAAGATAGACAGTTGATAAGGAAAGTGTATATGATAAATGACATAAAATACATTTAAAATGTAAACACAAGGTAAACACATAAGTTAGTATATATACTATGTATTATAGTATTGTACACTTGAAACTTACATAGTTTTATAATTTTATTAACCAATGTTGCCACAATAAATGTAATAAAATGTTAAGTACTTTAAGAGAGAAAAAGAAAAGTAGTTAAAAGGAATATATAAAAAAGATATGTACACATGCAAAATTAATTTATCCTAAGAAATATGACTACTCCTTTGATTACACATTTCTTTATTTATAATATAAGATTCCAAATTATATAAAACAATGTATGTATAAAGACATACATTAGAAAATGCATGAGTTGCCCCCACCGGTGTGGATCAATAGCTGAGCAGTGATCCAAGAACCAAGAGATCACCAGTCAGGGCACATGACTGGTTGCAGGCTCAATTCCCAGTAGGGGGTGTGAAGGAACAGTCAATCCATGATGGTCCTCTCTCATAGATGTTACTTTCTCTCTATCTCTGTCCTTCTCTTGTTCTCTCTCTCTAAAAATTAACAAAAACATATTTGAAAAGAAAATGAATGAGTGGATAAAGTAAATGTGACATGCATATTTCTTCTTAAAAATGAAAGGTGGATAGATGCATAGGTAAGAGTGATTTATTTTATATTATGCACACAAATTTTATATTATGCACTCATATATAAAATAGAAATCAATTAGATTAATTTTCATCTTCTTTTGTGACATGTAAATAACAGAATGAGCCATGTGTGTCTTAGCTTCTCGTAATACATAATAAAACAATACATTTACTTGGCATTCTATGCTCACATTTTGTTCTCTTAATAATGTCTACACTAATTTATAAAAGTAAGATGTTGATTTAATCTGGGATAGGGGAGGAGGGGGGAAGGTAAAAAAATGGAGACCTATCTAACACTCGTAATACTTTAAGCAATAAAACAAAATTTTTAAAAAAGATATTTATGGGTACATAAAGGGAAGCAGATTCCAAAAATTCCTCATTGATTTTAACAAAGTCATTCCTTAGTTATATGGTTGTCCTTATGAAATATGTTTATAAATATATCTTCTTACTGTCCTCATGCACATTTTAAAAATTTCCATTACTATTTTCCATTTAAAATTTTCCATTACTATTATCACTTGAAACTGATGTGGCTTCATGGCCTAGGTGTACCCATATAGGTATGAATTTGGAGAGTCAGAAAAAGTTAATCTGGTCTGCATTCTACTTTCTGGATTGGTTATAAAAAAGCTTCTCTCCAAGACAAAGTGACGTTTTTTAGATATATTAAACGCCGGTATTAGAAAATTAAGATAACATTTTCCATCTTGATTTCACATGTTGTAGTAAGATGTGTGTGTGTGTGTGTGTGTGTATGTACATTCATACAAATGTAAAATTACATTATTAAATTTGTACATAACCAGAGGAAATGGGCTGCAAGCAATAACCAGACTGTACTATGTATCAACTTTATCTTTAAATGATAGTTTACTTAATTTCTTCACATCGATTTATATATGCGCATGCTTAATTCTGGTATTTTTTCTTAATATTTTACCTAAAAATACTTTCTTATATAGTCCCCTCAACCTGCATAAGCTTCCTTCTCCATCAAGCAATCTATATTAACAATTAGCTATGTATTCTTTCATATTTTGCCTTCATGCTCACAGGACAACTAAAGGGAAGGCAACATTATGGACATGTTATAATGCAAGCTAACATTGTCAGCCACTGGAATATAATGTCTATTGTGAAACTTGAATGACCAGTATAGCACATGCACCTCAAATTATCCCCCAAAAGGGAGAAGGAAAATGAAGCACTTATTTACCATCTTTCATTAGTCATTAGTTGAGGTCTGTTCCTGAGGAAATGCATTTCTGGACAGCAGAGCCCGCCTGCAGTGTCTGCAGGTGAAGTAGGTATACAGTGTCAAGGAAAGACCTGTGGTAAGTTATGCAGATGCTGCTGGTGAGAGGGCAGACTGAACTGCATTGCACCGGCAAGCTCCATGAAGCTGTGGACAAGGTATTGCCCACAGTTTTTGACAGAGAAACCTTGGAAAGCATCTGTGGACGATGGCAGAGCCTTATCAGCCTAAATTCCTGAATGACCATGTGGAACCCCCACTTCAACACTGCAAGTTGGATTTTAATATACGGCAAGAAACAAAATTGTATGTGTTGAAAAATGGAGACTAGCTAGGGGGTTATGTGTTACAGCAGCAAATGTTAATACATATCTGATACTTTCCTGACTGTCTCAATAAATGAAGAATCAAAGAAAAATATTTTATTTAATCCTCACCAAGGATATGTATTTGTGTTTATTTTTTTTCCGTTGATTCAGGAGAGGGAGGAAGGAAGAAGGGAAAATAGGGGGAGAGAGGGGAAGAGAGAGAAATATCTATGTGAGGGAGATACATAGATTGGTTGCCTCCACTTGGGCCCCAAACTGGTGATCAAACCCACAACCTAGGTATGTGTCCTGACTGGGAATCAAACCAAATCCACAACATATTCGGTTTATGGGACAGTGTCCAACCAACTGAGCCACCCAGTCAGTGCAAAAATCAAAATTGTAATTCAAAATCAGGATTCCATCACCTCCATTTCCAATACTCTAATCAAAATTCTTCAAAAGAGATATTGAATGAATATTGTCATTCTGTATTGTCATGGAGCAATACATAGGATATTGGCATATGATTTGCTTTCAACATGGCAATAACTTGCCCGCTAATGTGTTAACAGAAATATCAGAACTAACTATATTCGTATATTCTGTTGACTTCACCATCAATCAATTAAACAGAAACTCTTTATTCTCAATGTCTCACTATCCTTTTTAAAATTACTTTAGCAAGAAATTGTGAACACCTTCTGGACATTATGGTA
The DNA here is from genome assembly GCA_004026665.1 of Murina feae. Taxonomy (NCBI): domain Eukaryota; kingdom Metazoa; phylum Chordata; class Mammalia; order Chiroptera; family Vespertilionidae; genus Murina; species Murina feae. The sequence continues at coordinate 57,171 of PVJC01002967.1, forward strand.
AGAACAAATAGTAAAATGGGGATTTTAAAATCTTAAGATCCGTAGTAGTTTATTCTCACTTGAATTTGTCACTGTAGTACTTCCATTGCTTCTCTTTAAGCTTGTCTTAGGTTTACCATAGCTAGGTCATTTTCAAAGTTACTTTCCCTTTTTGATTCTCTAAATTTCTATAGATGAATTATAATTCAATGTGGTTCTGAGGAGATAGGAGAGGGCTAGGCAGTCAGGAACAGGACCTTGGGAGCAGGAGAAGAATGGGGAAGTTCTAGAATAACAGGACCTTGCAGATGTGATTAGAATGCCACTTGCTGACTGTGCCCTGTTGGGAGAGAAACCACAGAGAGCAACAAAGGTACCTTGAACTGAACTGAGCTAGGTGGGAATTGCTAGGGCAACCCCCCTGGGCAGGAAGCACATATGATAAACATGAGCTTTAAAATGATGGATGTTGCTAAGGCAGAATTCTTTGAGGAGCTAGCAAAGCATACCAATATAGCTACCCCTGGACAAAGAATCACACTCCCGTCTTTCTCTGGTGCACTGGGTTCCTGGCTCTCCTATGGCAGGGGATATGCTTCCCTGCGCCCACATGGCTTAGGGCCCTATGGAACGCCGCACATGGACTGATGGACTTGAATTAGCTCGAATGTGATCTGCACCCAGCTGCAGTGTGGAATGGAAGCTGTGAACGCTGGCCTGCTTTTGGGTCTCCTGGAACCCCAGCTGCACCTTTCCCGGGACTGGCTTAGGGAGCTTGGGATTTTGGAACCTGAAACGAAGAAGCTTCACACTGAAAATCCTCTTTGGGCCTTCTGCCTGCCTGCTGCAGGGAGTCTGTCTGTCTCTTAGTAAACTTCACTTTTGCTTCCTGTCTTCATCTGCGAACTCATTCTTTAATTTTGCGAGACAAGGAACCCGGATCCGATCACAGCACTTTGGTTTCATCTTTATTATTTCATTACTAGGGGCCTGGTGCACAAAAATTTATGCACTGGGGGGGGGGGGGGGTGGTCCCTCAGCCCGGCCTATGCCCTCTCCCAGTCTGGGACCCCTCTGGGGCTGTCCACCTGCTGGTGTGCCTGGCCAGCCTGGGTGAGGGGCCAATGTCTGTTTGCAAGCTGGCCAAGCTCCCCAGTGGAGACCCTCACCCCAGGGGGTGTGGCAAGCCTGGGTGAGGGGCTGAGGGCAGTTTTCAGGCCAGCCACAGCTCCCACTGACCCTCCGGGCCATCAGCCTGGGAAGCCAATGGTGGGGTGGCGCTGGCCACCCCATGGCCTCCCGGGCGGGCACCTCGGGGTCCGGCCGCCTGGTCCCCGCACTCCCTCCCCTATGCTCCCGCCCGGGAAGGCATCCGCAGGCCCAAGGCGCTGGATGCCTTCCCAGGACAAAGGCTCCCAAGATGGCGGAGGCCGCAGCCCCGGAGAAGCCGCACACCGGGGCTGCGGCCTCTGCCATCTTGGCTGGGCTAATTTGCATACAGCAGCTCTGATTGGCTGGCGGGCGTGGCTTACCCCGTCCCGGAGAAATGGTTAATTTCAATATTATGCTTTTATTAGTTAAGATTAACTATCTTCATCATATTAATCAAATGTAATTGGTTGCTTAGTAAACTACTACAACTCAGACCAACTGTTTATGTACATTGTACATTTTAATCATGAGAAACTGTAAAATGGCATTATTTTGATTAACAGGTGGAAATACTAAAGTTTGCTGCTGAAGATTTTACAGCTTTGAAGTGGCAACTAAAATCTGGCTAAGCCAATGTACTCATGTTTGTGTACCACCAATCTCACTGGATTTATTGTACAATGTATCAGATGCCCAATATTCATAGCAGAAAAAAACAGATTAAGAACCCATAATATAAAGTATTTATTATTTGAGATATTTATCTTTAATTTCAAGGATTAAGAGCATTTTCCAATATTGAAAATATTTATAGAAATTCCTGTTTACTTGTAACTCCTAATTTAGGTTACTTTACAACAACAACAAAAACCCCACTGGACCTCAAATATTTCCATGTTCATTGGTCCCAGATTTAAAAATAAAATAAATTGGCATCAGTAATTTATTCTAGGTATATGTATCTGGCTCAGAAAAATCACATACATGTATTCAGCAAAGTTCTCTGTTGTTATCTGGAGAAATCTATTAATTTCAAGTCTGTGCATAATTGAGTCAAGTAAAACAAAATAATTAATGTGTTACAAAAATACTGTGTGGGTTTCACTTGTGTAACTGCCAACATTTGAGAAGAATGTAATAAATTGGCATTCATCATCAGTACCTCAAAATTTCTTTCATTAGGCTAAATCAGAATCACATCTGGAGTCTTTAATTGTGCCTTCAAATAAGTTTAGTGCGTTGTAAGTGCCAATTCAAAAAGTCAACAAAGACAACATGAGAGTAAGCAATTTTATGAAATCATGTATTTCTCCTAAGCTACCGCTAGTACATAAATCAGTTATAGAATCACCCTTTCATTTCCATTGTCTTATACTTAGAAACTTGAAATAATGAAGTACTCTAGTAAATAGACATGTTCTTACTCTTTCTTTTTCTATAGCTTCTTTGCTGTTTCCTTTCAACTTTAAACTTATTTTTATTCACATTGAATTATTTTATGTTTAAATTTATATATATGGATTTTGAAAAAGAATTCAACTTTTAGGAATTGCCATAAATTCCCAAGGCAAGAATCCCCTTGTGGCCTGTAGAGCATATATACTGCTGTGATTTCCAAATTTTAGCATCTATATGTCACCTGGGGTATGTTGAAATATTTCAGTTTGTGGAACCCTACCTTAAAATGTATTCCATAGATGAAAAAGGAGAGCAGGAGGATAAATTTCAATAACTAAACTGGTGAATCTGATTCAGGTAGTATGATATTGGAGAATCATTTTTGCAGGTTCTATTAATAAAAGATCTGAAATAAAAATTTTGAGCAAGTGTTTGGTTATCAGTTTACATTGCTTCTTGTTGTTTAGATATTTGATCCTAATCCCACATTCCTTGAGTTCAGTGGATCTGATACTAATGTAAAATCCCAGCTAGATAATCTTTCCTATTGGTGGACTTTAGAATAGACAATACAGCTTGGGACTAAAGTATGTTTATGGTTGTTCATAGAGAAAATAATACAATAATTAATTTAAAAATATAAGAATAAACTGTTTTGCATACTTAGAACCATAGACCTACTTTTGCCCCACCCTGTATTTAGATCCATCCATCATGTGCAAGTAATTCCAGCAGGCTTTGCACTGGTTTCTCAGCCTGTCCTGTCTCCTCTCAAATCTGTTGCTGAAAGGCAGTGGTGCTGTCTAATTTGCTTAAAACATCACAGCAGACTACTCAACTGCCCAGCACCTTCCTCAGAGAGGATGAAGAGCATTTGTGAGAAATGTTCAAGTGTACTGAAAGCAGAACGAGAAAATTAGTTTTCCTTGCTCATAATCCAATAGCATTTCCTATACACTGAGTGACCAGATTATTATGACCACCTGACGTTTTAGGCAAATTAGCTATAATTTTGCACTGAAGTTGCTAGAGGGTCAGACCATTATAAATAGGGAAGCAGGTTGTTTACCAGAACAGTAGAAGTGATTTTTTTCTGAAGATATGGGTAAACAACATGATTTAACAGCCTTTGAATGTGGGATATATGTGAACCTGAGTGGCCAGATTATTATGACCACCCATCAGTACTTCATTGGGCCACCTTTTGCCTTCAATATTGTGGCGATTCTTCTTGACATTGACTTCACGAGATGTTGAAATGTGATGCAAGAAATCTGACACCATGCCTGATTAATAGCACTGTCCAGTTTTGTGAGATTTGATGGTTGTGGAACCAACTGCCTGATGGTGGGCTTTTGTTTTTTTTTTTAATATATTTTATTGATTTTTTACAGACAGGAAGAGAGACATGATGGAGAGAAAGTTAGAAACATCGATGAGAGAGAAACATCAATCAGCTGCCTCCTGCACACCTCCTACTGGGGATGTGCCTGCAACCAAGGTACATGCCTTTGACTGGAATCGAACCTGGAACCCTTGAGTCCGAAGGCCGACGCTCTATCCACTGAGCAAAACTGGTAAGGGACTGATGGCACTTTTAACTTCATCGGACAAATGCTCAATTGGATTGAGATCTGGTGATTGTGGGGGCCACCTAAGCAAGGTAAAGTCTCCCTCACGGTCTTGAAACCACTCCTGCACAATACAAGCACCATGGTATGGCTCATTGTCTTGTTGGAAGAAGCCATCTCCATTGGGATACGCCATCAACATGATAGGATGAACCTGATCAGCAATGATACTTAGGTATGTTGTGCTATTCAAACGTTGTTCCACAGGAATTAAAAGGCCCAAATCATGCCAGGAAAATATGCCCCAAACCATAACACTGCCCCCACCAGCTTGAAGGGTTGTACTCATGCATGTGGGGTGCATGCTTTCATGCTGTTTCCACCAAATTCTCACTCTGCCATCTGCATGATGCAACTGGAAACGTGATTCATCGGACCACATGACTTTTTTCCAATGCTCAACTGTCCAATCCTTGTGTTCCTGTGCGAATTGGAGACATTTTATTTTTGTAACTGCAGACAGCAAGGGTGTTCGAACAGGCCTTCAGCTTCCATATTCCATATGATGCAGTGTATGACTAATTTACCTACAAACATAAGGTGGTCATAATAATCTGGCCACTCAGTGTATATGGCACTATCTTGGTTGTGTATTTCAACAGTAATCCTAGCATTGAATTTACTTTTGTTCCAAATTTCTTACTTTATACCTAAAATAATTTTTCGAAATGTAATTTTGTCTTTAAATAAAGAAATAGTTTTTCTTAAGCAGTGACCATCAGTATTTAATATACCTTATATTCCAGCTTTGCATGCAATGAGAGAGCTTTTACATCCTCATTTGATTGTCCACATTTATTCTTTATTTACTTAGCTAAAATTCATTGATCAGAAGAACCATCTAGTGATCACACTATGTACTTGCCTTAGGCTTACTCTCAAATAATATTGACAAAAATTGCTTTAAAATGTCTTTTGTGCATTAATGTAAAAATATGTTTTTCAAATAGAAGAAAACTTCATTAATATTGACTTCAATTTTATAAGTTATTATGATTTGGATAGCATTTTATATAAAATACCAGGAGCTCAGTGCACAAATTCGTGTACCTTGAAAGGAACTGCGGGCTGTGAGGTTGCGATGGGTACAGGGGGGTCTCGGCCCATCCTCCATGGCCCCACCTGACCCTTCCCACCACCACTTCTCCGGCATGCTGATGGAACCAGCCTTGCTTGCACCTGCTGATGGCGTGGAGTTATTGGGGCCAGTACTGGCAGCAGGTGCAAGCAGGGCCAGTGCTGTCAGCAGATGTGGGTGGCGGCTGCTGCCCTGGTCACCCCTCAAGAGCAGGGAAAAGTGGAGAAGCCCTTAGGGGAGTTGGGGCTGGCAGCTGCTGCTCACATTTGCTGAAGGCGCTGAGCAATCAACACAGGTGCCAGTGAGGCAGGTGCTGGCAGCAGGTGTGAGCACTGGGCAGGACCATTGCATATGGGAGCAAAGAATTGTCAGCAACCACCAGAAGCTTGTCCGATGACAGCAACTGGCATCCTGCCTTGGTCTGGCACTCTCAATCACTTGGTCCACCATCCCACCATGGCTGATGCCCACCATGTTCCATGCTCTGCTGCCTGCTGCCCATGCCCACCATGTTCTGTGCATGCCTCCTAGTGGTCAGCATGCATCATAACAACTGGTTGCTTGGTTGATCTGCCATTCAGTCTATTTGCATATTAGTCTTTTATTATATAGGCTAGAAAATGACATTAATTACATATGGCTTAATATTTTTAAAGCCAAAAGCTCTTGAGGCAAGCAACTGAAATAAAACTGTGTAAACTAGTGTTCTCCAGCTGCTGATAAGTGCCCAGTTCTTTCATGGATGCTAAGGCTGTGGTGGGGTGAGGTCCTCCCTTCATCAGGTGACTAACACCACTCCTGGCAACACTCACCCAGAGCTTGCCCTCACCACGGCCTCTGTCTTGGAGTTCACCTGCATCTACTCAGCCCTTATTCCAATGATGATGAAGTGATGGTGATAGAGCGTAAGATCAATGACCTCATTAAAGCAGTTGGTGTAAAGGTTGAACCTCTCTGTCCAGGTTTGTTTGCAAAGGCTCTTGCCAATGTCACCATTGAGTGTCTCAACTGCAATATAGGGGCTGGTGGACCTGCCCTTGCAGCTCATGTTATGCCAGCAAAAGATCCTTCCCTCTCCACTATTGCTGCCCCAGCTGAGGAGAAGAAAGTGGAAGCAGAAAAAGAAGAATCTGAAGAGTCTGATGATGACATAGGCATTGGTCTTTTTTACTAAACCTCTTTAGTCAATATAAAGCTGAACTCTGAAAGAAAAAAAATGTATAAATTAAAACTGTTAGATATATCAGTCTATATTTAATTAATCTGACTATGATTAACATTATTTTTTCTATTATTTACAGTATATACTAGATTTAACTATTAGTTATAGTATATACTAGGCAATATGTGGGAGGAAAAACTACTTTTAAGAACTGTTTGCTGTTCCAAAGAAATGAAAAGTATTCTATTTACGAGATTCATAAATTGAGGGTAGTTTTTTCTTCTCAGCACTGATAGTGGGCAACAAATCTCTGCTTCTCTGAATTTTCCAGCCACATCTATTTCACGTCTTATTTTTATATAGTTTCAAATTCACAGGACAGTTACAAGAAAAGTACAAATAGCATTTATATATCCTGTCATTAGTTTCTTATTTATCCTCCTTGTGTTTCCATTTGAAAAAATAAGTAAATGCTGTATATTTTCTCATTTTTCTTCATTTTAACAAAACTTCATCATTTTATATCTAAACATTAACTTATATTCAGTTGTATTTCACTTCATGAAGATCTCCCTCTTGTTTTACACAGACATAGTGCTCAATTTCATAATCAACCCAACTATTTTAAAACAATTTTTCATGTGTGAGAACTTAGGTTATTTTCAATATTTCTCCATTATAAATATTACTGTAATGGAATACTTTATGCATACATATTTTTGTATAATTGAAATATCCTTGGGGTAAATACTTTGAAAGGATATCTCTCATTTAAAGAGTAAAATCATATGTGATTTATAGTTTGTTAGATAAATTCAAATTCTCTTGCTTAAAGGTTGAATTTTCAAATCTCCAATTATGCATCAAGTTGAATAGTATTTATGTGAACTTTTTTACAGTTTCTTTTTTAAAAATGTATTTTTATTGATTCTAGAGAGAGAGGAAGGGAGAGGGAGAGAGAGCTAGAAACATCACTGATGAGAGAGAATCACTGATAGGCTGCCTCCTGCATGCTCTCCACTGGGGACTGAGCCCACAACCTAGGCATGTGCTGTGACCTGGAATCAAACTGCCGACCTCTTGATTCATGGGTCGACACTCAACCACTGAGCTCACTGGCTGGACTGCAGTTTCTTTTTCAATGAGTTGATTGTTCTTGTCTTTTGCCTAAGGCCATTGTCTCTATGATTTTTACGCTGTTTCACCATTTTTAAAATTATTTTTATATTAAAATACTGTGTTTTTTTCAGTTGTTGTGTTTTTGTTTTGTTTTGTTGTGTGTGTGTGTATGTGTGTGTGTGGTATCTGATACAAATATTTTTTTCCTGAATCTTATATAAATGAATATATTTTTACCATGCAGGTATTTTAGTTATTTATATATTTTTTAATCAAGCCAAGTAAGCCTATCTCCATACTCAGGTTACAGAGAAATCCTAGTTTCTTTTAGTATTTGTATGACCTTGTGATCAACATTTAGATTTCTGATCCATATTGAAATTTTCATGTGAGTAATTTATCTTTATCTCTTTGTTTCATATAGCTTTCCATTTCCTAAGCCTATTTTTTAAAAAGTCAACTTTTGCCACTGATATGTGCTGCCACCGTTATCAGATGAAAAAGTTCCTTATGGACCTGAATTATTTTTGGATTTTTAATTATATTCTATTGACATTTCTTTGTACCCATGTGATGTGCTTATCTCCACACTTTTAACTAGAAGAGATCTTCAGTATGATTTAATACTAATATATAGTATTTCACTTTTGAATATTCCATTTATTTTCATTTTCCATTTTACCACTAGACGTACATTTGGATTATTTTCATAATCTGGCCATTGCTATTGATATCTTAATGGATATTCTCGTGTATAATAGTGGGTACATGAACATGAATTCATGAATTTATATTTGGTATATATCTACAACTTCTTTAATTACTAAGAGCTTACTCCTGTGGTTAGTCTTTCAAATGAATTTAATAATTATTGTATGTTTTTCTAACATGATATAATCTACATTGGTGAAAAAAATGCTGTGTACCTAAAAATGACCTTTTTGGAATTATATATATATATATTATTTCAATCCATTTGTTTCATTCAGGTCATAATATTTTTCCTTTGATAAAACCATTGATTTTATGTGTCCTATAATAGTTAAATGGCTAGATTTTTTGATACAGATAATATATTTCTTTCTTTAATAACCACGCACAAATATGGTTCCTGACATTGATTTATAAGAGTGAAAGTAATATGCTTAAAACAGAAAATTTAGCAGAACATAAATGAGCTTGTTTTCTTTTCTTAATGCTTCTGGGATTTTTGAGTATCAAAGTGGAGAAAACTTTGATCAAAATATAATGCCAATATATAAGTTGGAAGATATGTCCAAATCAATGAATTTTATTAACTTGCTTGACACCTCCAGGAGTACCCAAATGCATTGCTAGTTCCGTGCATCCAACATATGGTCTGAGAGTAATAAAAGCCTATCTGAAATCCTAGTTGCAACACTTCTGAAACTGTAGGCAAATACCAAAATTATCCAATTAGTTAGCATACATGCAAAGTAAACCAGAAGGGCCCCCAAAGCTATCAGCTGCTATCAATTGCTCCTAGCTTTTGGGCAAATTTTACAGAAATTAGATTGACTTAATTAAATTTGAAACTGCAGGTAACTCATTATAAAATAAAGAAGCTCACACAATTTCTTCAACTAATACATTAGTAGAATATATCCTTTAAAGTTTACTGAAAATAATCTGAACAGATTAATTATACATTATCACAATACATTATCTAGTACTCACAAAAAATCAAACTTAATTGTCTCACCACTGTTACCAATTTAAAATTTCATGAAGATCATAAATTTTGATTACTAATCATTTCAGAAAAGAAAAACTAAACTAAAATTTATAAAAAGTTATCAACATGCAATACAGTATTTGCTCAAGAATGGTAAAATATCTACTGTCTTCAACTTCCCATATTCAATTAAAGATTATTTGTGCTACAGATGCTATGTAAGGTTCTATGCTGGTACTATGTGAGCACATAGTACCAGGTGAATATGCAATTAGAATAAAAATCTTACTACTATAGCTATCTTCATTTGTAAACAGAAAATCTGAAGAAATCTTGTCATTGTCTATATTAAATTGTAGCAAATATAATTTTATCTATATAATGATGCCCTTTGTTTTATTTTTTAAGTTTTTCATATACAGTTGCCCTTTGAACAACATGGGATTAGGGTGCTGAATCCCTGGACAGTTGAAAATTTTGACATAACATTTGTCTCCGAGAAAGCTTAACTACTAATAGCTGACTGTTGATCAGAAACCTTATCAATAGCAAAGATAGGTGATTAACATGTTTTTTTAATTTCATGTGTATTATATATTGTATTGTTAAAGTAAGCTAGAGAAAAGTTATTAAGAAAACAGTAAGGAAGAGAAAAATAACATTTACATTATTTATTGAAAAAAAATCTACATATAAGTGGACCCATGCATTTCAAACCCATGTTTTCCAAGGGGCAACTGTGTACTTTTTTTATTGAGATGCAATTACATAAAACATTGTATAAGTTTAAAGTGTACAACATATTCGTTTCATATATGTGTGTATTGTGGAATGATTATCAAAAGTTTAGTTTACCATCACCTCATAGTTACTTTTCTTGTGATGAAAACTTTTAAGATCTACTTTTTAAACAAATTTTAAATATACAACAGAGTATTGTTAACCATAGTTATCATGTTGTAAATTACATATTCAGTACTCATTTATCCTTTAACTGGAGGTTTGTATCTTTAGAGCACCTTAACTATTTCTCCCACATTCCACTCTCCACTCATGGCAACCACAAGTATTATATCAGTTTCTGTGAATAATTTATTTTTAGATTTCATATGTAAGTGAGATCATATAGTATTTGTATTTCTCTGACTGACTTATTTCACTTAGCATAATGCAATCAAGATTGATTTATATTGTTGTATATGGCAAATTTTTTATGACTGAATAGTATTACATGGAGTGTGTACCATTTTTGAAAATTTATTCATTCATTGAAGGACACTTAGGTTTTTTTCTATGTCTTAGTTATTATAAACAATGCTGCAATGGACATGTGGATGTAGATATCTCTTTAAGCTTTTGTTTTCTTTAGATATATGACAGAAGTGAATTTGCTATATTACATGGTAGTTCTATTTTTGAGTTACTTTTTGAGTTACTTCCATACTCTTATTCATAGTGGTTATACCAAGTTACATTCTCTCCAAGAGTACACAGGGTTCCCTTTATCCCATGGCCTTGACAGCATTTGTTACCACTTGTCTTTTTCATGGTAGTCATTCTAACAGGTGTTTTTTAAAATATATTTTATTGATTTTTTTTACAGAGAAGAAGGGAGAGGGATAGTTAGAAACATCGATGAGAGAGAAACATCAAACAGCTGGCTCCTGGACGCCCCCCACTGGGGATGTGCCTGCAAACAAGGTACATGCCCTTGACCAGAATCGAACCTGGGACCCTTCAGTCCATAGGCCGATGCTCCATCCACTGAGCCAAACCAATTAGGGCCTAATAGGTTTTTTCATGATTTTTATTTTTGTTGTTGATGTTGAACCTCTTGTCTTGTTCATGCATTGTTTTCCTAATTTTTGTAAGTGTCTCTCTGTGTGTTCTTAACGTTCACTAAGCTTATATAAGAGTATTATCCTAAATTCTTTGGCAGATAGTTCATAGTTCTACATTTCTTTAGTGTCAGTTATTGGAACTTTATTAGTTTTCTTTGGTGGTATCATGTTTATTTAGTTTTTCATGATCCTTGATTCTGTATGTTGGTATCTAAACATTAGAGTATATATTCTCCTCTCAGATTCACAGGTTCACTTTGGCAAACAGTCCTCCACCAGTCAGCTCAGCTCTGGGTTATGGATGGGCCAGCTGCTAGCATCTTTGGGCAAGTGGAGGTTGCTCTAGGGGGCTATTTTTATATACGACAACTGCCAGAGCTCTGAGATTGGAGGGCTGCTGCTGGCTGGGAACAGTTGGATAGGATTGCTTGGTTGGTTCACTGCCCAAATGTGATTACAGGATAGGCTACTCAGTTTCCTGGATTCTCTGTTAGGCTTCCTACATGGATGGGACTGGGTATACACTCAGCATTAGGTGGGCCTATGTATTAGCTTCACTCCTGGGTGTGGCAGAACAGGCACCAACCCAGTACAGCTTGTTCTCTGGGACTCAAACCAGGCAAAACTGCATACCAAGTCCTCTTGCCAGACAGGGACACCAGCTATCTCAAAAGAAAGGCAGAACTGCTGGTCAAGCTCTCTGCTCAAGTACTGCTGGGATAACTAGCTTCCCAGGTGCTTCAACCAGCCTCCCTCTTTGGGAGCAGCCCTAAGAATACACTCAGCGGTAGTCAAGCTATGACTTAGTTTCCCTGCCCTGGGGGTGGCAGGCAGAACATTCTCCAAGGCTGACAAAGATGCTGTTTGGGGTCCAAACTCAGGCAGAATTGAAATCTGAATTTCTTGGTCAGATGGGTCTACCATCTAGACTCTAGAGATGAATAGAGCCACTGGTTTGGATTTCTATTTGCTCACTGCTAGGGTGACAATTCAGTCAGCCAAGATTCTAGTGCTTGTTTCTGTAAATCCCTGAGGGCTTCTCCATCATGATCTGATCACCAGACATCAAGCCCCACAGATTCTCTGTGGTCCCTATGAGATGGGACCCCAGTTTACTTCCCGGGAAGTGACCCATAATACTGAGGGAGCTTCATGTCCCCTTTGCCCTCTCTTTTTCTTGTTGGACAAATCATAAACCGAGGACTGCTTCATGCAGTACCATGTGAGGCCATGGAATGGGGCCATGCAGTCAAAAGTAGCTTTCCCCAAACACTTCTAATGTGATTCTTCTTGGTCTCTGTGTCTAGGTGTGAGAGCCAGCAGGAGCACTACTCAGCACTTGTGATCTGAGTTGTTCTGAGTCCACATATGCTACATTCTTCCCGACTATGCCAGGGCAGGTTCCTTCCCAAATCCTGCCCACTGTACTAACTTCTGGGAACTTATCCTCTGCTCACTAGTTACAGGTATAGGGTCCGAGCCTCCCTGCCCAGGGCTGGAACTCCTTGGACGTGAGGTCTGAGAAAGAGGAACCATGAGAAATTGCAGATTCTTATAAAATGAGTCTTTATTGCAGAAGCCAGAGGCCACATAGTGATCAGACAAGACAGTTCTTCACAGCAATCCTATATAGGCAGCCATACACTGGCTGGTAATTACATATATTTCCTATACAGCATTAGCATTAGTCTCTGTATCCATAGTTATTATCTGATCAGCTTCACACTGTCCGCTAGACTCGCCACCTCACATCATAGCGGCACCTAAGCTCTCTGTCTCAGCAGCTTCTCCTGTCTCCCTTGCCTGGCACACTGGCTGGTCTCTGTAGCCTCATGTAGTAACTACTTCCAAGCTTCTCTCTCAGCTGACTGACTAGTTAACATGATAGAGACAGCTGAGCTCTCTATGAGATCTTAGCCTTACATCATAGCTGTACCAACTCTCAGCTCTGTCTGAGCTCTCTCCTCTCCTGCACACGTAGGAGCTACATGTCTGTGTCTACCACCTCTGATTCTTACACTAGCTGATCAATAAGCTATATATTGCTCCAGAGACAAAGAAGGCTAGTTTCCAACAGTGACATCAATCATTTGGGTTATAGAAGGGCACAGCATACCGTGAGATTACTGTGGCCTTGCAGCTGTGTATGGTATCTTAGCCTAGGCACAGAGTGGCCTTGGACAGTCCAGTGTATGGGCTACAAGGCCTGTGCTTTAATTAGCGTCTGGCCTGGTTCCCACACTAGGGGACCCCACAGAAATACGAAGGATTATAAAAAAATCTGAATAAGCTAGTAATTATTGATGAAATTAAAGCGGTAATAATAATACTTCCAGCAAACAAAATCCCTGGGACAGATGGCTTCACAGGGAAGTTTTAACAAACATTCAAAGAGGAACTAAAACCTGTCCTCCTCAGATTATTCCAAAAAAATTCAAGAGGAAGGAATACTTCCAAGCACTTTCCACAGAACCAGAATTATCCTAATCCCCAAACCAGATAGAGATGCTATGAAGAAGGGGAATTATAGGCCAGTATCCCTGATCAACATGGATTCTAAAATCCTCAACAAAATTCTAGAAAATCAGATCCAGCATTTCATTATAAAGGTTATACACCATGACTAAGTGGGATTTATTCCAGGGATGCAAGGATGGTACAATATCCACAAATCAATAAACATGATACATTACATAAGCAAGTTGAAAGATACAAATCAAATAATGAAATCAATTGATGCAGAAAAAGCATCTGACAAAATGTAACACTCTTGTTTTGATAAAAACTCTCAGCAAAGTGGAAATAGGGAGATCATACCTCCACATAATAAAAACCTTATGACAAATCTGTATCCAACATCATACTCTATGGGCAAAAACTAAAACCATTTCCCCCAAGAATAGGAATGAGACAGGGATGCTCACCTTCACAGCTCCTGTTCAACATAGTGCTGGAAGTGATAGCTATAGGGATCAGATAAGAAGAAATAAAAGGCATCCAAATTGGAAAAGAAGTAAAACTGTCATTATCCACAGATGGCATGCTACTGTATAGAAAACCATAAAGACTCCATCAAAAAACTACCAGAATTAATAAATGAATTTGGCAATGTAGCAGGATACAAAATCAACACCCAGAAATTTATGGCTTTCCTGTATATCAACTAGGGGCCGGTGCATGAAATTGCCCAGTCCCTTAGCCCAGCCTGCCCCCTCTCACAGTCTGGAACCCCTCAGTGGATGTCCTATGATGGCCCCAGTCTGCCAGGCGCCTTTTGTGTGTGTGTGTGTGTGTGCGGCCACTGGGGACCTGCCCCCAGCCACATCTGAGGCTCAGAGCAGTCCTCCTGTGTGTGTCTACCTGCTGGGGGCCTGCCCCCAGGCACACCATGGAGGCTTGAAGCAGGCAGCCCCTCTATGTTGATCTCTCATACTCTTGCCCTCCTCTGCATGTTGTTCTCTTTTTTGAGCTGTGGCCAGGACTGGGTGCTGCCTGCCTCCCAAGCTTGCCTACTGCCCATGTTCCTCCAGCCACCAGAAAGCAGGGAAAACCCCACCTCGTGGTCAGAACAGCCTTTTCCTGCTCCCTGATCCCTGGAAGGGACCTGGGGAGCTGCCAAGCAGGCTGCCAACTCTTTCCCACTCACCAGTCCCCTGCTGCCTTCCTCCCACTCCCCGTTGCCACCAAGAGGTCTGGGGAGCTGCCAAGCAGGACCCTGGCCACTTCAGCCTTGCTTTCCTGCTCCCCGGAGCCCCGCAAAGGGCCTGGGCATCCGCCAAGCAGGCCGAGACGCCCCTGCTGCCTCTTTCCCACTCACTGGCACCCTGCTGCCTTGCTTTCCCACTCCCCAGTGCCCCGCAAAGGGCCTGGGCAGCCGCCAAGCGGGCTGCCATCCCTGCCGCCTGTTTCCCACTCATGGGTCCTGGGTCCTGTGCTGTTCTGCCCTGCAGCTGCTCTGTGCACTCCAGAGATCCCTCAGCCCCGCCTGTGCCCTCTCACAGTCTGGGACCCCTCTGGGGATGTCCACCTGCTGGCATGCCTGACCAGGCTGGGTGAGGCGCTGATGGCTGTGTGCAGGCTGGCCAAGCCCCCCAGGAATGTCCCTCACCTTATTGGGTTGTGGCTAGCGTGGGTGACGGGCTGATTGGCGCTTTCAGGCTTTAAGGCTGCCCACAGCTCCCATTGACCCAATGTCCCAGCAAGGCTGGCTGGACGCAGGTTACTGGGGTTTGTTTATCTTTTATAATTGATACACTGTTCCTTAAGCCGGTCTGCTAAGGAAGCCTTCTCTCTGCTTCACCTCGCTGTCTATAATGACACAATGTTACTCTTAGGCCAGCTGTTTCTTTTAGCTCCCGAGGACTCTATGATTGTTATTTTGTTTCAAACTTGTGTTTTATTTGAGCCAGTTTAAGCAGAGCGGGTGCACTCCTGCCGCAATGGAAGCTGCGTTTACTCAGGTCCGTGAGTGGCGGCCGCCATGTTGGCTGGGCTAACTTGCATATAGCCGCTCTGATTGGCTGGTGGGTGGAGAAACGGTTAATTTCAATATTATGCTTTTGTTAGTTAAGATAGGAACTCACAGAAAGAGAAACTAAAAACCAAACAAGAACAAATAAACAAACAAACAAACAAAACCCCATTTAGCATTGCACCTAAAAAACTAAGATACTTAGGAATAAAACTTCACTAAGGACGTAAAAGAACTGTGCTCAGAAAACTACAGGACATTGAAAAAAGTGATAGAGGAAGACATAAACAAATGGATGAACACACTGTGTTCATGGATTGGTAGAATCAACAATATTAAAATGTCCATACTACCCAAAGCAATCGAATGATAATGCAATCACCATGAAAACACCAATGGCATATTTTACATACATAGAACAAACTCCAAAAATTCATATAGAATTAAAAAAAAAGAAGCTGAATCGCCTCAGCAATCTTGAGAAAGTAGATCAAAGCTGGAGGGATCACAATATCAGATATTAAGCTATTACAAAGTCATTGTTCTCAAAACTGCCCGGTACTTGCACAAGAACAGACATATAGACCAATGGAACAAGACAGAAAACCCAGAGTTCAACCCAAGACATGCTCAATTAATATTTGACAAAGGTGGCAATGGGGTCAAGACAGTCTCTTCAAGAAATAGTGTTGGGAACATTGGACAGATACATGCAAAAGATGAAACTAGACCACTATTCACACAAAAAAAAATTCAAAATGGATAAATGACTTAAACATAAGATGGGTGATTATAAAAATCTTAGAAGACTCCATAGGCAGCAAAATATCAGACATATGTCATAGAAATATCTTTACTAATACAGCTCCTAGGGCAATGAAAACTAAGGAGAAAATAAACAAATGGGACTACATCAAAATAAAAAGCTTTTTCACAGCATCTACTCTATAAAAGCGAAATATTAAAATTAACCATTTCTCCGAGATGGGTAAGCCACGCCCACCAGCCAATCAGAGCGGCTGTATGCAAATTAGTCCAGCCAACATGGCGGCTGCCACTCACGGACCTGAGTAAACAGCCCTTTCCATTGCGGCAGGAGCAAAAGTGAAGCTGCGCCCGCTCAGCTCAGCTCCAATTAAACTGCCTCTAGCAAAACACAGATTTGAAACATTTGAAACAATGTAACAATCATAGAATCCTCCGGAGCTGAAGGAAAGAGCAGCTCCGGCCAAACCACTAAAAGTAACAATTGTTTCATTATAGATGCTGCGAGGTGAAGCAAAGAGGAGGCTTCAGTTAGTTAGAAGGCCGCCTTAAAGGAACAGTGTATCAATTATAGAAGATAACCCCAGGCCTTCAAGGAACAGTATCAATTATAGGAGAAAAAACTTCAGAACCTGCGTCCAGCCAGCCTTGCTGGGACGTTGGGTCAATGGGAGCTGTGGGCAGCCTTAAAGCCCCTCACCCAGGCTGGTCAGGCACGCCAGCAGGTGGACATCCCCCGAGGGGTCCCAGACTGCGAGAGGGCACAGGCCAGGCTGAGGGACCTCCCGAGTGCACAGAGCGGCTGCAGGGCGGGACAGTGCAGGACCC
>PVJC01002968.1:0-44840 GCA_004026665.1 Murina feae
ACACTGAATGCTTTTTGCAAACAAAGCCCTACCTGCCCCCATTATAGAAAACAGATGGAAACGAAGCTGCTTGGGGCTAAGCGGTGCATGTGGAAGGCTCCTGGGAGACAAGGCCAGCGTCCCCTTCCCCTGTAGCTCTGGGTCGGGGAGACAGGAGTTGGGGTTGGTCCTGGGGTGGGATGGGGCAGCCAGGAGAGAGAGGAGGGGCCCTGGGAGCGTCCCGTGTCTGACCTTTACTACCTGGCGCAGAACGGCTTCCGTATTTTCAGAACCGCGCATTCATGCCAGCGCGGCTGGGCCAACAAACTCATCCCTCCCAGCAAGCAGTCAGTCTATACGCACAAGAATGAAAACATGTCCTTGGAAAAAATCACAATGACTTCAACCTTGAATGTTCTCAGTTTCTTTCTCTCTCTCTCTCTCTCTTTTTTTTTTTTTTTTTTTAACCTTGAAGGGATATTTTAGGGGAAGTTTCTCCTGTCTAGGGGAAATATTGGAATGAATTCAGCAATCCCATCAACTTTTCCTTCTTTTTCTTTTGTGAAATTCAAGTAAAATTAAATTGTATCTGAAGTAGGATTGTCACGGTTTTATAAAAGAATCTCCACCCATCTGTTCATTACCCAGGCTTCTCTTTTTGTGTTTGCATAGTAAGTTGTCTAAAATGATGTTCACCTGATGGGATTGGTTATTCTAGCTGGTGGGTTGGGGTTGTTTTTTTTACTTCCATCTTTGGGATTTCAGCGTGTAAAAAACCGATAAATACATAAAAATAAAAGTGTTTTCCAAGTAGAAGTGCAGGAATGGATAGAAAATGACCAGTAGTTGCATTTGCTTCCTCATTAGGAAGTAGGGTAAGTCAGGTCACTATGCTCTACGCCTTGAGCTTGTACAGGGCTCTCTGTCAATTATATCTCAACAAAATTGGGAAAAATATTAAAATGCAAAAAAAAAATATTACCCAAGAAATATCACTGCATAAATCAATGCAAAATGACTGCGTCAGTAACCTTTCCTGCTCAGTATATGAAACATAGTAAATAATGAGAAGTACTTGTTAATGAAAAGTCAAACTGAACATTGCTATTGACTATTTATTTATTTAAATATATGCTTTATTGATTTCAAAGAGGAAGGGAGGGGAGAAAATAGAAACATCAAGGATGAGAGAGAATCATGGATCAGCTGCCTCCCGCATGCCCCACCTGGGCCTGTCCCTGACCTGGAATAGAACCGTGACCTCCTGGTTCATAGGTCGAAGCTCAACCACTGAGAGGGAGCCTTTCGCAGGGATGCCCGCCCAGCCCAGCCCAGCCTGGGGCCGCAGCCTGAAGAGGTGAGTCAGGTGTCACCGGGAGCTTCACCTGCTCATCCAGGAAGTGGCTCTGCAAGAAGCCACAGAGAGGAGGGTCCGCATAACCGAGCCGGCGGGTCCACAAGGGCCTGTTCAGCTTCCTCCTCGGCCAGGCGGCTCCCACGGCGTCCTGAGTTCTGCCCACTCCCCTTGGGGAGGCTCCTGCGCATCTTGGATGCTGGTTTTGCCTCTTGAAGAGACGCCCAGCGCCCTCACCACAAACTGGACGAAGCGGTGGCCGGCGCCCTGGAGAGAAATTGTTGGTGAGAATCCGCCCAGAGGGAGGGAGGTGTGGGGCCCGCACTCGCAGGTTGGCCTGGCAGCCTTCCCCTCGGTGGAATCGTGCTGATGGATGTGGGAGCTCGTGGTTGCTGCAATAAGCAGTTAAGGGGATGATCTGGAGCAGTGATTTCCTCCTTTTTTTTTTTCTTTCTGCAAAAGGCTTTATTATTTTCATTTGGTCCAATGCATGAGAATGGGCTTCAGGGGGTAAAAAGAATGGCTGGGGGTTTCAGGGAGAGGCTCGGGCAAGGGAATTAATTAGAGAAATAAAACACAGCGGTGTGTTGGCTGGTCTCGGAGGTGGCTGCGAAGGCGGTGAGTGGATAGGACGCTGGAGAGAGGCGGAGGCTGGAAGGAGGGGCGTCCCTGGGTCTGTTCCAGCCAAACACTGTGGAAGCAGGAGACAGATCCAGACTGCCAAGGGCACCGTTCTGCTGTGTGTGTATCTGTTTAAATTATCATTTTTATTATTTTTACAGTTTCTTTAAAAAATATATATATATATATATATTGATTTCATAGAGGAAGGGAGAGGGAGAGAGAGAAACATGAATGAGGAGAAAGAATCATGGATCGGCCGCCTCCTGCACGTCCCACACTGGGGACTGAGCCTGCAACCCGGGCCTGTGCCCTGAGCAGGAATCGAACCAGTGACCTCCAGGTTCATGGGTCGATGCTCAACCACTGAGCCACACCGGCTGGGCTCTCTGTTGTTTTTTTTTTAAAGCAGTAGAGCTTGTCAGACCATTGAGACCCCAATATATAAAACAGATCATAGCTGTAAAGTTTACGTCTTCAACGGTTAGCTATTAGCTAGAAATTCTTCCTGGTGTACAGAATTCCTGAAACTCTGCCCCATAGCCCAAGGCTTCCAAAAGCAGAGTGTGAAGACCTGTGGCTTAATTGTCCTCTAAGGGCCTTTTAGGTTTCACATTAGATCCAGCTTTACATCTGAACATGTCGTGCGTTCATGCTGCAAAAATGTGCGCGCCGCATTAGATCGGCCAGAGCTTCGGAGGTGACCTGGCCCGCGGTTTCTCCTCTGTGGCTGTCGTTGGGGAGCTGGAAAATTCTTGGTTTCGTCCTGTGCGTTGTGGAAGGTCAGCAGCATTCCTGGCGTCTCCTCGCTGGATGCCAGGAGCTCCTGCCCAGCTGTGACAGCTCAGAATGTCCCCCGGTGTTGCCAAATGTTCCCTGGGGTTAACCATCAACCCCGGGTTAAGAATCGCGGAGCTAAACTCACGAAGATCTCCCAGCTCAGGGGCTTCTGTTCCCTGGGGAGAGGCAGGCAAACATGTTTTTAAAAAGAAATGGCCAGAGGATGATGAATGTCTGATACAACAAAAACGTGTTCCTGGGGGAGGAGCTTCCTCAGGTTGGGTGACCAGAGAAGGTGACTCTGAGGTGCTACTGGACCTGGAGCTGAATGTCCGGCAGGAAGGAGCAAGTCATGCAAAATGCTGAGGGAAGAAGCTGATTCAGTCACAGGAAGCAGTGAGAGCAGAGGCCCGGAGGCTGGGTGAAACTCGGTTTGGATAAGGCTGGTTGCTGGGAGCATTGCTGACGAGGGACAGGAGGAGTGGAAGGGGGGATAGGAAGGGGGAGGATTCGATCATGGAAGGCCTCATAGGCAAGGGGAAGGAGGTTTGGCTTTATTTTTAAATATATTTTTATTTATTTCAAAGAGGAAGGAAGAGGGAGAGGGGAAGAGAGAAAGAAAGAGAGAGAGAGAGAGAGAGAGAGAGAGAGAGAGAGAGAGATACATCAGTGATGAGAGACTCATGGATTGGCTGCCTCCTGCACGCCCCCACCCTGGGGATTGAGCCCACAACCTGGGCCTGTGCCCGGACCTGGAGTTGAACTGTGACCCCCTGGTTCATAGGTTGATGCTCAGCCACTGAGCCATGCCGATCGGACAAGAGGTTTGATTTTATTTTTAAATACGAGTGTCGGCCATGTGCTGCTGGGCTGGATACTGGGGACACAAATGTGAATAAGATCGTTTACTTGTGAGCTCACAGAGGATGAGGCGCTTACTTCTATCCGGGGGGAGTCTAGGAGGGCTTCATGGTGGAGGTGAGGTCAGAGCTCACTTGAAGAATGAACGAGGGATCCCTCGTGTGATGAAAAGAAGTTGCTTCCCCTGCCTTATGCAAGTTGTTCAATTGCTGACTCCTGTGTCCCACCCGCAGAGGTGCCGGGCCCAGGGATCTGTAGGTGACCAGGATGGTAATGATTCTGAAGCAGCTGGGGGGTACCACACTTTGAGAACGGTCCTCTGTGGCTCGCATGCTACTGGTCTGGTGCTCGGTGGCGTTATGAGTGTCTTGACGAGTCTTATTTCAGGTGGATGGCATCCACTGGACGTACCAGGACCCAGAGGTGGGAGGGAAGGGCAGAGGGCCCAGTCTCTGCCTCTCTGCACCCCCAGGTACTCCCTTCTCTAGTACAGCAGGTCCTCAAACAATGTCATTTCATTTTATGTCATTTCATTACAATGTTGATGGGGGGAAATTCCTGCCCTAGCTGGTGTGGCTCAGTGGATAGAGCACCGGCCTGTGGACCGAAGGGTCCCAAGTTCTGTTCTGATCAAGGACACTTACCTGGCTTGTGGGCTCAGTCCCCACTGGGGGACGTGCAGGAGGCAGCCGATCAATGATTCTCTCTCATCATTGATGTTCTATCTTCTCTCCCTCTCCCTTCCTCTCTGAAATCAATAAAAAAATATGTTTTAAATAATTGATTCCTGGCTGGGATCACTGTGTATTGAGTTTGCATGTTCTCCCTGTGTCGGTGTGGGCTTCCTCTGGGCGTTCCAGTTTCCTTCCACGTCCCAGAGATGTACACGTGAGGTAAGCTGGTGCGCCTACCATGTCCTGGTCTGAGTGACTATGGGGTGTGTGTGCATGCGCGTACCTTGCACTCTTAGCTGCCAGGAGAGGCGCTGGCCAACTTGGACCCCGCCCTGGAGTAAGTGGGCTGGAAAATAATGACCTCACTTGATTTTATTCATCTTTCTTTTTTCTTTTCTTTTTAAATATATTTTATTGATTTTTTACAGAGAGAAAGAGAGAGGGATAGAGAGTTAGAAACATCAATGAGAGAAGCATCGATCAGCTGCCTTCTGCACACCCCCCACTGGGGATGTGCCCGCAACCAAGGTACATGCCCTTGACCGGAATGGAACCTGGGACCCTTCAGTCCACAGGCTGACGCTCTATCCACTGAGCCAAACCGGTCAGAGCTTATTCATCTTTCTTAAATGTATGCATAGCTCACATTTATTTCAATGTTTGCCAGTAGAGGCGTTTGGGGTCTTTATCTAGACCTTTGGTGATTTTTTTTTTTTTGTGACCAGAAATACGCCGTGGGAACGTAACTCTTGTTTATATAAATGAACCTGTGGTAAAATTTGGTTTCATTATAACACACATCGTGTGGCCCAAAACCGGCTTCCGGAAACCTATCGAAGGTGTTCAGTGAGGACTTCCACTGCAGGAAGAAACAGGGACTCAGAGGGGATGGTAACACCCCAGGGTCACACAGCTCAGAAGGGGCCCTTCTGGAATTCAGGCCTGTGGACTCCCAGTCCAGTGCTCTGCCCCCAACACACACAGGGCGGTCTTCCCTGGCTGAGATCCCTGCAGACGCCCTCCGCGAAGCTAACGTCTACCGTCTACCGGTTTGAAAACCAGCTCTGACTCACCCCAGAGGGAGCCGCAGGAAGCCGGGCCAGTGGCCAGCACCGGGCGGAGGGTGTGTATACAGAGGGCGCCACGCAGAAGGCCATGAGGCGCAAGCACCCCAGAGGCTGGTTGTTTTCCTTTCCATCTTGACACGCGTGGAGATGAAGGGGGGGCATCCCACAGAAATGCTCGGAGCGCAGCAAGTATGTTGGCAACGGCCGGAGGCGTGGACGGAGGTTCTGCAAGAACAGGGTGGTGTGAAGCAGATGCCAGGGATGGGAGAGGGCCTGGCTGTGGGGAGCATGACTATGAGCCTTCCTCCTCCGAAACCCAACGCCCTTTCCTTGTTCAACTGGGTGCCTTTGCAGCCGGGACCCCCCAGATCAGGCCCTGGAGGCGTATATAAGTGGGTCATAGGCGTGTAAGCTTGTCATCATAGAAGTGTCTAATCGTGTCAGGGAGTGTAGGTGGTTAAGTGTGTAAATGTGTCAATGACCAAGCGGGTGAAAGGTTAAGCACGGAGGAGGGTAGACAGATGTGACTGTGTTCGCGTGTGCGCAAGGAGGTAAACATGGAAAGAGGTCCATGTAAGCAAGTGATTGTATAAACACATCGCTGAGGAATTAGGTTGGGGAACCAGCATTGTTTAGGCAGAACGCTTATAAATGGGTAAGCACGGAAGCAGGCACGCACATAGGTGGGGCAGTGTGTAAGTGGGTACGTGTGCAAGCGTGTGAGCGTCTGGCCTGCTGCTGGAAGTGAGACACGCGCCAGGGCTGCTTTCAGAATTTTAACCTGATCACAGTGTTGGCCTGTAATAGGCTGAGATGACTTCTAGGACCCCGACTAGAGTGTTCTTAGCACAAAATATCCTGAGGTCGTCCGTTGGGAGATTTTTCACTACTTCCCACAGTGTCCTATGGACCTGGCTGGTATGCTCAGTGGTTAGAGTGTCGGCCTGCAGTCTGAAA
This sequence comes from Murina feae, assembly GCA_004026665.1. Classification (NCBI taxonomy): domain Eukaryota; kingdom Metazoa; phylum Chordata; class Mammalia; order Chiroptera; family Vespertilionidae; genus Murina; species Murina feae. Next base: position 6,294 of record PVJC01002968.1, read on the forward strand.
GGTCCCGGGTTCGATTCCCGTCAAGGGCACACGCCTGGGTTGCAGGCTCGATCCCAAATAGGGGGCGATCAACAATTCTCTCTCATCATTGATGTTTCTATCTCTTTCTCTCTCCCTCTCCCTTCCTCTCTGAAATCAGTAAGAATATATTTTTTAAAAAGCTGCAGGGCTGCTTCCCCTAAGTGGCCTTAGTGAGATGCTTTCAGGTGGTGCAAGGATAAACATTTTTTTTTCCTATTGATCATTACGTGTGTCTTTGGGGAAAACTTAAAACTGCTCTCTAAAGTCATGATGGTGTGATGGCCGTTGTTTAATGGGACAAGTTAAAATGGGTAATCCAGTCCTAGGCCACTTAGAAATGAGGGTGCATTCTGAAAAGTGTGTTGTCAAGCGATGCTGTCATTGTGCAAACATCATAGAGTGTATTTCCAAAACCTAAATGGGATAGTCTACTGTCATTGTGTGTGCTATACATACGTTTGTTTATTTATTTAATCCTCACCTGAGGATATTTTCCCATTGATTTTTAGAGAGAGTGGAAGTGAGAGGGAGAGACAGAGAGAAACATAGATGTGAGAGAGACACATCAATTGGTTGCCTCCTGTGTGCACCCCAATCAGAGCCGGGAAACCTGCAATCAAGGTACGTGCCCTTGACCGGAATCAAACCTGGGACCCTTCAGTCTGCAGGCCGACGCTCTATCCACTGAGCCAAACCGGTTAGGGCTTGGCAAGGATTTTAAAGCACCCATCATAAAAATACTTCAACTATAATTATAAATTCTCTGGAAATGAATGCAAAAATAGTAAACTTTCACAAAGAAATAGAATTTACAAAAAGAACCAGATAACATTTATATAACTGAAAAATGCAATAACCAAAATAAAAATCTTGCTTGATGGACTCATTGGTGTAATAGACATGACAGAGAGTAGAATTAGTGAACTTGAAGACAGGTCAATAAAATGTATTCAGTATGCACCACAGAGAGATAAAAGATTGAAATTATAGCCCTAACTGGTTTGGCTTAGTGGATAGAGTGTCAACCTGCAGACTGAAGGGTTCCGGGTTCAATTCTGGTCAAGGGCACAATCCCCAGTAGAGGGCATGCAGGAGGCAGCTGATCAATGCTTCTCTGTCAACATTTATGTTTCTCTCTCTCTCCCACTCTCTTCCTCTCTGAAATCTATCTATCTATCTATCTATCTATCTATCTATCTATCTATATCTATTTCTCTCTCTCTCTCTATATATATATTAAAAGAAAAGAAGTTAGAGGACTCATACTTCCCAATTTCAAAATTTACTACAAAGCATTACATTCAATATTGACAACTCTGAAGACATGCCTGTTTTTATTAAAACAACAAACTTAAGCTAACTTTTGTTTATCAAAGATTACCCCAGATCATGTGAACTTGCTGTATTTCTGAGAGTACACTTAATTGATATAGTGCTAGTTTGTCTTATAACTAAGTGAATAGAGCTCTTTACAAATTTTCCAACAGAAAAATAACTTGAGATGATGTGTAGCTGTTTAATGTCTCACCCAGGTATGGTTATTGTAAGTAATTTAAATGAATGTAAATAAGATAAAAATGTATAATAAGTTAAAGAAAATAATGGATATTCATTGAATATCTAAAGCATTTCCAAATATCTACTTTTGGTATTTTAAATACCTTTACAGAGAGACAAAAGAAATTAGGGACTATTGATAAACATGTTTTATGACGCATTAAAATTTTTTTACTATATAGGTTTACTTGTCTGCTTCAGGATGCTGTAATATATGATTAGCGTTTTACATTTGCCTGCTTCCTAGTTTTTACTAGAAAGCAAAATGTATAAATAATTTTGAAAAGGTTAGAAGAAGAGCTGAGATTAAAGAACATATGGTTAACCACTACTCTGCCAACTTCGGGGCAGGTAGACAAGGTGGAAAATCAGGATAATAAATTAGAGATCTCAGCAAAGTTAGGAAGGCACACAAATTAAGACCCGGGTGCTTAAGAGACGGTGGTGACTGGTGATGATGGGGCAAAGGAACGTGACTGTTTATGAAATGTAGGCTTATATGTCTTGGCAAAAGAAGGTATGAAAACTGGAGATGCTTTCTTTTTTTTTTTCTTTCAAAAGGAAAAGTAATTTTATCCTAAAGTTAAATGATTGTTACTTTTTAAGTAACCTGCCTGGAGAACAATTTTGTGCCTTGTCAAGATAATTTCCTGTATTTCATCTCAGTTCCTTGATTATTATTATTTTTTTAAAAAATATTTTTATTGATTTCAGAGAGGAAGGGAGAGGCAGAGAGAGAAACATCAATGATGAAAGAGAATCATGAATCAGCTGCCTCCTACACACCGTACACTGGGGATCAAGCCCACAACCCAGGCATGTGCGCTGACCAGGAATCGAACCCTGACCTCCTGGTTCATGAGTCCATGATCAACCATTGAGCCATGATGGCTAGGTGGGTTCCTAAATGATTTTTGAAAATGTGCCTACATTAGGTTTCACTTTTTATGCTGTACAGTTTTATCAGTTTTGAGAAATCTATAATAATAAAAACATAACATGCTAATTAGACCAGACATCCTTCTGGATGTCCTTCCTTCTGGATGAAGCCATGGTGGGTGAGGAACAAGGCAGAGGCTCACAGCTGCTGCCACAGGCGGCACGTGGGGGGTGTGGGGGTGGGGGATGGGGCTGAGCCCCTTGCACGAATTTCGTGCATCAGGCCCCTAGTGCAATAACTTGTATCCAACATTACAGAATCATATAGAATTTTATTGCCTGAAAATCCCCTATGCTTCATTATCCATTCCTCTCTCTGAACCCCTGGTCCAATGTGAGTGTGCTTTTTCCAATACCACCAAGCAAGTAACTCAATTCTGACACTATCTGCTAAGAGATAGTGCCAGTTCCCACAAGTTAAAGAGTATCAATCAGCCCTATAAGACTGACCCTGTTCCTCCCCTGACCCCTGCAATACACACCAATCAAAAGTCTAGGTTGTCACGTTTGTTTCTGAACAAGCTGCTATAGATAGGAGGTTCCTCTGACCCCCATCCTCAGTTTCACTTAATTTGCTAGAGAGACTCACACAACTCAGGGACATATTTTACTTTCTACGTCATTGGATTCTTATAAAAGCATCTAACTCTGCCCTAGTTGGTTTGGCTCTGTGATAGAGTGTTGGCCTGAAGCTTGAAGGGTCCTGGGTTCAATTCCTGTCAAGGGCATATGCCCGGGTTGTGGGTTCGATTTCCAGTCAAGGCCACATGCCCAGGTTACAGGCTCGATCCCCAGTAGAGGGTGTGCAGGAGGCACCAAATCCATGATTCTCTGTCATCATTGATGTTTCCATCTTCCTCTCTGAAATCAATAAAAAATATTAAAAAAAAGAATATAACTCATGAACAGACAGATGGGTGAGGTGCACAAGGCAAGGTATGTGTGTGGGACAAGGCCCAGAGCTTCCATGCCCTCTGGGCGCCCACATTCCCATGTATCTACCCTATTAGACGCTCTCCGACCGCTATTCTTTTGGGGTTTTATGGAGGAGTCATTACTTGGGTATGATTGATTAAATCATTGGCTATCGGTGACTGAACTCCATATCCAGTCCCTCTCCCCTCCCTGGAGGTGAGAGGGTGGGTGGGACTGAAAATTCCAACCTTCTTATCACCCGGGTTTGATTCCCTTGGCAACCAGCCCCCACACTGAGCTTACTTAGAGGCTTTCCAAAAGGTACCTAATAACATCACAAAAGACACGGTTCATCCTCTCATCACTTGGGAAATTCCAAGGGCTTTCGGAGCCCTGTGCTGAGCACCAAATATATAATTCTGATTATAAATCACAAGTGCACGCCGGGCATCCATGCTTCTTTTAGGGTCTGTATAGTTTTGTGTTGGAATTGTGGGGGAGGAAGCAACTCTGTACTAATACTTAGCTGATCTAATACTTAAATCTACATGAGACGGGCTAGAGTAACAGGACCCAATCACCACATTTCATTGCACTCATACATATGGGAACCCTACATACACGAGGGGTTCAGAGACGGAAAGTTAACATGAGGTACAGGTGACATTCTGAGCTAAAGATGAGATAGGGCGCCCTGGGACTTGAGGGGGTGGAAGGTCATTTGCAGGAGGATTAGAAGAGCAAACGCTAAGTCATTAGATGTTTGCCCTCCCCTAGATAGGTTCTCTCCGGGAATCACTCTTATCATGGGCCAGGCCCCACGTTCACCGTCTTTAAGGGAGAGAGGAAAGTTTCTTGTGAGCCCCAGCATTTCAATCGCCTTCAAGGCAAAACCCGAATGATGTAGAACTCTGTGTGGGTTAAGCTGGAAAAAATAGCCTGCCGCCGGCATCTGTGAAGTGATGAGCTTTCATCCTCCTAGGACTGCTGGACCACATTTCTGTCTTTATAGGGTGAAGTAATGTCTTATGTGGTGTGAGGTGATGGCGTCTAAAGTCAGCTCATATGTAAAATTTTATTATTGTCAAAATTACCCCTAAAAAAAAAAAATCTCTTTTAGTGAGTCCATCCAGTCCTCCTACATCAGGAAACAGATTACATTTTTTTTTTTTTGTAAAGAATCAGTTTGCATATATACATACATCTCTCTCTCCCTCCCTCCTTTTCCCTCCCTCTCTCTCTTTTCCTCAAGCCTTTTGAGTTATATTTTCCTCAAGCCTTTTGAGTTATATTTTCATAATTTAAATCCTCCCCCACCCCCCCAAAAAAAAGAGAACATATTTTTTGTGTGATTTGCTTTCCTTAATATTCTTCCAAGTCCCTTCACAGAAGACTCCCTTCACCTTTTCCCAAGCTCCCTGTTTGGGAGCCATAATTTAACTTTTCCATTCCCTCATTGACAGACGTTTCAGTTGCCGTTTTTTGACCATGTTGCCATGACTATGCTTTTACACATATACTTGGATTTCTTTTATAAAATAACTTTTATATGGTTTAAAAAGAATGCATAGTTGTGGCCACATTTTTAAAGAAAATTACAGAAAAGCATAACATTTTTTATTTTCATAAAAACGAAAAGGTCATCCTTAAGTCCTTTTAATATATTTGAAAATATTTTTGTTGATTTTTAGAGAAAGAAGGGAGAGGGAGAAAGAGTGAAACATGGAGTCCGAAACCCGGGCATTTGCCGTGACCTGGAATCGAACCCACAACCTTTCGGTGCCCTGGATGGCACCCGAAAGCTGAGCCACGCAAGCCAGGGCCCTTTTCATTTTTAGAATCTTTAATTCCATCATCATGACCTATTAAGCCTTAGTTTTTCAAAATAAAAATATTTATTTTACTAGAATTTAATAGAAGAAAAAGGACTGATGTGAAATTAGTCTCCCTTCACCCCAAAAGTCTTCTATATCTAAAAAGAGAATGTGAAATGGTAAGGAGAAAGGGAGCATTGTGGTTTTTGGTTAAACTTTGTTTTTCTTAATAGGTATAGCTTTACATTTCCATGGAATACAATTTTGTCACCTGCCAAGTGAAAACTAGAAGGCAACTGAGATGGCTAAATAGACAATAAACACACATAGACATCTTTAAAACGTATTGAAAGGAAAAAAGTTTAAAACCTGAACCCACTAGAAGAAAGTAATTGAGAAAGGCCGATCTCCAAGAAAACATCCAATAAAAGTGACAAATTGCTTCTAGAGGGGGCTGGGGAGGACATCCTGAGATGACACTTCCATCTGCTATCTATTATAAGCCCAACAAAGTTAATCACAAATTCATTAATCTTACTTCTCCCTCAAACTTTTTTGCTTGATAGGGGTTGGGTACTGCTTCATTGTTGTAAAAATAACCAACAACAAAACACACACAAAACCACCTCGCTAAGTTTTGAACACGTATATGCAAGCACCTTGGCTGAAGGACCCAAGGAATCTTTTATAACATGTCTTGGACTTGCTGGAGGTCAGGTTCTGCGTGTCAGTGACATAGAACTTACAGGTGACAACCTGCAAAGACAACAACCTGCTTAGTGAGCCAACTAGAGACCGTAATTCAGACTATTTCTTTATTTGGTGCACTTCTCCTCCCCCCACCCCACCCCTTATCTACTTCCTTTAATTTTTGCTCACACAGACTTGTGGGGCTTGTGTTTGAATGCTACAGCTGTTCCTTGCCAGGAAGGCAATAAATTCAGATTGCTATTTGGTGTTTTTTTGTTCCTTACTATTGAAATCACTATCAGTTGTCCCAAATCATGTACATTTTAGCTTGAGCATGATTTTCCAGCACAGCTTATTACTCCCCAGAGTTTCTGAGTGAACTCTCTCTCTCTCTCTTTTTTTTTTTTGGCAATCAAAGAGTCTTTTGGTTCAGCCGAGGTGGCTCAGTGCTTGAGCGTCCATGTAGGAACCAGGAGGTCATGGTTTGACAGGCCTGGGTTGCGGGCTCAATCCCGATTGTTCAGGGGGCAGCCGATCAATGACTCTCTCTCATCATTGACGTTTCTAGCTCTCTATCCCTTTCTCTCCAAAATCAATATATATATTTTTAAAAAGAGTCTTTTTTTGTCTTTATCTTGATTAAGGAGGAGGCTGTGACTTACAGGAACTAAACTCTGACAATAATTTAAAGCAGCGGCCGCCAACTGGTGGTTTGTGGACTACTGGTGACCCATGAGGTCCGAAAGGTTGGCGACCGCTGATTTAAAGGATAACGGTTTTGAGGATCTAGCTGCTCAACTACAATATTTTGAGGAGTTTGGAGGGGGAAACTTTTCTGGGTGACAACAGGCTATTCTGGCCTCCATATGCCCTCCCCTGTCTGGCCTCAGTTTTCTCTTTATGAGTTTCCCTTGCCCAAGCCCAGCCTGGGAAAAACCCAAGGTCAGCAAAAGTAGGGTCTGGCAACATCCCAAAATGCCAGGAACACATTTACCCCTCTGGTGCTTCAAGTTCTTTAGAAAATGTGGGCTGACACGTGAACAGGGCAAGTTACAAAACAGTCTGTACAGAACACAGAGCATGTAGAGCACAGAGCGTTCTCTGTGGGTAAGTTTATCTGGCCTCTTTGCGCAGCACCAAGTTGGGGAAGGCTGTTTGCCAACATGTTATCTGGGGGGGTGGAGGGGGTGTGGAACGACATTATTCCTGGTAAATTTGTTTAATTTTCTTTTTGGTATGCCTCCACATTTTCTACAGTGAACATATATTACTTTTCATAATTAAGAAATTAAAACATTTTTTTTGTTAATTCTCACCCGTGGATATTTTTCCATTGATTTTCAGAGAGAATGGAAGTGAGAGAGAGAGACAGAAAGAAATATCGATGCAAGAGAAACATATCAATTGGTTGCCTCCTGCATGTGCCCCAACCACCCCAGCCTGGAAGAAGCCTGCAACCGAGGTACATGACCGGAATCAAACCTGGGCAGGCTGACGCTCTATCCACTGAGCCAAACTGGCCAGGGCAAGAAACTAAAACATTTTATAAAAGCAGGCAATTTGTCACAGGCCCTTTGTCGTGCTCGGTAAGTATACACAACTGGCTTCTAGGTTGAAGTAAAAAAGAGAGTCATCACCCATACGGTCTCGTTAGCAGAGCTTGTGGGGCTAATGTATTAGTTTTCCACTGTTTTTGCAACAAATGACCACTGAATTAGTAGCCTAGAGCAATACAGTTCCTGTGGGTTGGGAGTCCAGGCATGGCTTAATCTGAGTCCTCCTCTCAGGGACTCACAAGGGTACAGTCAAGGGGTTGGCCAGGTTGTGTTCTCATCTGGAGGCAAAAATGGGGAAGAACCAGTTTCCAAGGTCACTCAGGTTGTTGGCAGAATTCCTTGTGGCTGTAGGACTGAAGGCCCCAGCTTTTTTTTGACCTTTGTTTGGAAGCTACCCTCAGCTCTTGGCAGCCACTCACAGTTCCTTGACATGTGGGCTTTCCCAACATGGCCACTTCAACAAACCATCAAGGGGAACCTCTAGAGCAAGTTTTCGAGCAAGATGGAGTTTTATATAATTAATGTAATATAATGACAGAGTGTCATCCCATCACCTTTGCTAGATGCTATTGGTTAGAAGAAAATCACTTGTCCCACCTCAGGATGAAGTCCAACTCAAGAAGGAGTTACGCAAAGGTGTGATGGACTCAACATTTATGTTCCCACCCCTGAATTCATGTTGAAGCCTTAACTTCTAGTGCGGCTGTATTTGAAGATAAGTCTCCAAGGAAGTAATTAAGGTTAAATGAGGTCACAAATATGGGGCTCTGATCAGATAGGATTAGTGTCCTTATAAAAATAAAGATCAAAGAGATCATGCTCTCTCTTTCCTCATAAACACACTGAGAAAAGACCATATAAGGACAGAGCAAGAAGGTAGCCATCTGCAAGCCAGGAAGAGAGCCCTCATTAGAAGCCAAATGGACTGATCATTTTGATCTTAGACTTCCAGCCTCCAGAACTGTGGTGTTTGACCCGCCCCCTCCCCAGTCTGTGTACTCTGTTATGGAAGCCTGAGCTAAGATAGGTGGGAATGCCAGGAGGCACTGATCCTGGTAGGGGCACCTTAGAATCTATCTGCCATACCTACTATTGTGAGGTTGGCTGGAATTCCAAATAGAAATTCCACATAGAAACTCCAGAAGTGTCTAGGTAACATGTGGAATATTAAACAAATGCCGATTTCCCCCAGAGATTTTCATTCTGTCAGCCAGTTTGGGGTCTGGGAAGTCTCAATGAACTTTCTTGAGATGATTCTGGTGTTGGAGCAGGTGGCCCACATGGGAAGGTTTAAAGTCCAACAGCTTCAAATTCCAACCACTTCTTAGCTAGACGACTTAGATCAGTGACTCCTTCCAGCCAAAGTTTCTTCATCTGATGCAACATGTCAAATTATTTAAAGAAAATAAAAAACATCGTCTGGTGTTAGAGGCTCCTCTCCCCAACCCAGCCCCAGCAGAAGGAGACTGGAACTGCTGCCTCATATCCCCATCCCCTTAGCGTTTGCTGTTTCAAGACCATGGAAAAGTTTGAAATCAGAAATGGATTTGGGAGATATTTAAAATGGAGGTGATCTGGGTCTTGCTTATTCTATGGGTCCTTCAGGGAGGTGACGGGGGGAGATTCTGAAATATACCACTGAGGGCTGGAGAAAGTGAGGATCCAGGTGTAGATCTGAGGTCAGGTCAGATCTGAGGTAGGGATCAGATCTGAGGTAAGGGTCAATGTCCCGGGATACCAGTAAAAAAAAGCAGGCCTTGACCATGGTGTCCATGAACAGGTAGATCAGCCTCCACGTGGTGACCATCATGGGGTGACTCAGTTTTCTGGAATACAGAGCCCATGTTTGGGCATGTTGACTCAGGGCAGCATTAAATGACCTATAAAGTATGGGATACTTAAGGTTACGGAATTAACTTCACACCAGAAATGTGTCAAATGATGCATGTAAATCATGGAGCACAGTGTCTGACACACGCTAATTGTTTGCTAAATAAAAGTTATTATGCCCTAGCTGGTTTTGCTCAGTGGCTAGGGCATCGGCCTAGAGACTGAAGGGTCCCGGGTTCGATTCTGGTCAAGAGCACGTACCTTATTGCAGGCTCCTTCCAGGCCCGGCTCCTGGTCAGGGCATGTGGGGGAGGCATTTCTCTCACTTCAGTATTTCTCTCTGTCTTTCTCTTTCTCTCCCACTCTCTTTAAAAATCAATGGAAGAATACCCTCGGGTGAGGATTGAAAAAAAAAAGTTATTACTCTATTATCTCAAAATCTCCTAGTTTGAGTGCATATAATGCTTCTTTTATTTATCCACTCTTTCGGGTCCCATTGTTTTTCAAGTTGGAAGGGGTGGGGAACATCCAGCCCGAGGGCCACATACGGCCGCTATATCATCTGGTCTGGCCTTGCCCAGGAATTAGGGGTGAGTTAATTAATTTCTTGACCAAATATGGCAGGCTAATTTTTAAGTTGATAATTATGTATGGCCTACGAATGATGTTATAAATATCCAAATGGCCCTTGGCAGGAAAAAGGTTCCCCACCCCTGGTTTAGAAGCTGGAGCCTTGAAGAGAAATGTGGGTAGAAGACCATCTACAAGCTGAGAGACCCTGGTTTTCCTCCTCTGTAATGACTGGAGTGTTATGCATAGTAACTGAGTTAGTCAAGGCAGAGTGCTTAGCTCTCTATTCCTAATTCCACTAAGTGACAGTTATTACCACTTATAATGATGCCAAATGCTGGCCAGAAGTGGGAGACCGGGTGTTACGGATGTTTCAGACTGTTAAAGGGTATTTAGATGAAATAAACCACCAGGGCCAGATCCCTGGGCGTGAGATCTGTGTAGTCACACAGATCTTAGAAGCATCACGTGATTAGGAGACCTGTTATTATATTGAAATTTTTGATAATTGTTGAACATTTTCATTTTGCACTGACTCAACAAATTTTGTAGCTGGTTCTGTAATTGTAAGAACTTCTTGACTGTTCTTAGTAGCAATCTACACATCAAGTTTCCAAATTTGTCACAGCCCTTTATCTTGTACAAGTCTTGATATATCTCTTTTGTTGGAATATTTTATTGATTTCTTACAGAGAGGAAGGGAGAGGGATAGAGAGTTAGAAACATCGATGAGAGAGAAACATTGATCAGCTGCCTCCTGCACACTCACTACTGGCTATGTGCCTGCAACCAAGGTACATGCCCTTGACTGGAATTGAACCTGGGACCCTTGAGTCTGAAGACTGACGCTCTATCCACTGAGCCAAACCGGTTAGGGCGAGTCTTGATATATCTTGATCACCTTTGTCCAAATGCAATTTTACAAGGTAGGGGAAAGAGAAGGTAGGCCCTATCCAGTTAGAAAAAGGAGGAGTCAGAGCTGGAGGGAGGTGCATGAGGACCCTCTCCTATAAACCTGGTGCCCACAGATGTGTAAAAGGAAGTGGTTTCCTATAAGGCCCATGTGTGAGGCACATGAAAGTTTGACTCAAGTTTTCTTACCGGGAGGAAAAAAAAAAGACCAGGGAATGAGAGAAGCAAGGAACAGCAGATTCTGCCTCTTATTAGGCTGTTAGGTCCAAGGACAAGTACAGAAAGTGAAGCCAAGAGTATCTAGTTACCATTAAACTGGTCCACATAGGCAAGCCCCAGGCTCTGCGAGACAGAATGCTGCTAGAGCAGGACTCTTTGCCTTAAAAGAGGAAACTGGAAGAGGTATCCCGGCAAAGAGCCATAAGCACAGCCTGAGCCCTTGTTCCCTTTTTGGGTGCCCTGGGCACGAGGAAACAGCAATCCATCTGGCGAAGTGCTAAGAACAACTTGGTATCAATTTGCTCTTCGGCCAAAGCCAAGGGTGCCTGCTATTATAGACTTGAGGTTTCTTGAAACTTTTCTACATTCACTTCTGATTACCGCAACTTTTCCCGTTGTTAGAGGGGGACCCATCTCAAAATGGTGGTGGGGGCTTGCGCTGGGCCAGGAAGTGATGGGAAGAATTCCTGAACTACTCGTTTTCTATGACCCTCGAGGAAGTCTGATCCTCGTCTGCCACAGGCGGTTTCATGAGGAACCCAGGTAGGCCCTGCGTCTGAGGCTGTCCCCTCTCAGTGGTAGTGGTGACAGATGTGTGATTGTGTGTGTGTGTGGCCCTGCCCTCTGATTTCATGCTTGCTTTGTCATATACTCTCCATAATTCGTAGTATAACTTCAATGATTACATTGGAAAATGGATATTGCAAAATACACAGAGAATATACTTTAGTATAATTGTGCTGGTCAGAAGAGAACCAGATTTATTTATTAATGTTAATGCACAGTGTACTTACTACAAGTGATGTGTTCCGAAGATGGGATGTAAGTTGAATGCCATTTTGAAAAATATTTTTTTATTGATTTCAGACAGGAAGAGAAAGGGAGAGAGAGAAACATCAATAATAAGAGAGGATCATTGATTGGCTGCCTCCTGCATACCTCTTACTGGGGTTCAAGCCTGCAACTCTGGCATGTGCCCCGACCGGGAATTGAACCGTGACCTCCTGGTTCATAGGTCGATGCTCAACCACTGAGCTTGAATGCCAGTTTGAGGACTGTTATTGTCATCTTTTGAGCCTGTCAGCAAATCTTTGTGACTGGAGTGAAGTCTGGGCTTATTGGCCCCCATCCTATCCCCAACCCCAACTCCGAAGGCGTTGAAGTCGTGGTCTGTGTATGTGTATGTCTTCTTGAGTTCTGGATCACCTCAAACGACCTCTACATTTGAATACTTCCTCTTAGCAAACTCCCTTATCCTCAACTTGAAGCTGTCTCAAGCATCTTCTGAACTGAGAAGTCAAGAACTCTTATCCAAAGAGACTAGCCATCGAATCTTGCAAATGTGACCTGGATGTTTCTGTTCCGCTGCTTTTGTCTCAGGAGAATGACAAGCATGAGCCAGGGGCTCCCTAAGGATCCCCCTCCCTGACCCATGCTTGCCATTTGCTGAAATCTGGCTTCAGTGCATTCCCCTGACCTAATGAACTAGGTCTGTATTCAGCTGTTCTCCCTCGCTAAGCCTCGAAGGCCAGACAAGTCAGGATGGTAACGTGGGAAAAAGCCTTAAGGTCCTCTGGGATATTTGGAATTCCATGAAAAGAAGAAGCCATCTTTTGTTCTTGTTGGTGTGAAGGACCAGGATTCTTAACTCTATGACTCAAATCTGTACTTAAAAAAAAACCTTGTCATGGCAAGATGGCTGCCAGCAGTGCCAGGCTTATAACCTTACAGGGTCTATAGCCAGTGGATTAAAAACAAAAGAAAATGCCCTTTTCAGTTGTTTAAAACTCCCCGCCCTCCAACCTCCCTGAATTAGCTGTTTGTAAAAGATTTGATTAGCTTAGCTCACATACTCCTGACCTTGACCAGGGAGCTGCAGGGCTTTGGTAGGTCAGTGTGGGGTATGTGCTCAGCCTGGAGCTAGAGGAGTTAGCATATGGACAGAAGTGGAGGATGGCTGGAAACCCGGAGGGCAATTGATGCGTAGTTATTAAGACGCCAGGATGGATACTGGGAAGGAGGACAAGAACAACAGATGATGATAGCAGTGGGGGTTCTAGGAGAATACGAGAGGGCCCCTAGCTAGTAACGCAAGGGGCCAATGTACTAATTTATGATGGGAGATATATGCCTGGTCATGACCCAACCAGTCATCCGCCTAGGGCACTGGCCTCCTGCCAGTGAGTCCAGCTAGCGGCATGTTGCTTCAGTCATATAAAATCAGGACAGGTGGAATTAGATGTCAGTCAGAAATATTTTCATCAAGCTGTTTGTGGGCGAATCAGGTTCCATTGTGATGGAGAAAGAAAAAACTTCATGTACCAACTATATAAAGAGGATAGACGTTCATTCATCTTGTAAATGAAGTCCAGAGGCAAACTCCTCAGGCCTGTCCGGTGGCTCAGTACTCATCATGAACTAGGCTCCTCCTCACTGTGGCTCCATCACCATTCGCACGCAGCTCCGTCTCTTTCATGGTCCCATTGACATGCTCGAGTTCCAGCCATCACGCCCATGTTCTGCCGGTGGCAGGAGTTGGGCACACATTCCTTTAAGGACAGGTCCCAGAAATTACTCATGCCCCACTGGCTAAACTTTAGTTTATCTTCAATGGAGGCTGGGAAATGAGGTATTTATCTTGGGAAGAACAGGTTCAGGGAGACAACCATTCTTTGCCAGAATGTGGCGCCCTAATGGACAGCCCTTTCTCTGCCTTAAGAAGCGGCCTATCGACAGGTTGAGGACCAGTCACCTGGAAACCACTCTTCTTCAAAATGCAACCCGAGCCCTTTTGGGTTGTGGATAGAGTCAAAGGGTCCCAGGTTCGATTCTGGTCAAGGGCACGTACTTCAGTGCAGGCTCCTCCCAGGCCCTGGGCGGTTGGGACATGTGCAGGAGGCAACTAATCGATGTGTTTGTCTCACATCGATATTTCTCTCTGTATGTCCCTCTCTCTTCGACTCTCTCTGAAAATCAATGGACAAATATTCTTGGGTGAGGATTAAAAAATAAAAATAAAAAGGCAACCCTAAATCTGTAAGACATAACTGTTAGTCTTTGTTGCCCTCTTTTTTGATCACCACTTTTCTATTAGCATATTCTAATTTGAAAACATCTAGTTGTAATTTAACTGCCTCTTAAACACTTTTCCTAATTTCTCTTGAAAAAAAAAAGGGGGGGGGGCATGTGTGTGCTTCCCACAAGCAGTGAGCCAGTGCCACTGTATATAAGGTACTAAGTTTCTCCAAACTAATTTTCCATCATAACTGCCTGCTGTGTGTCCATCTTTTTCATGATCATTTATTTTGACACATTTGTAGGTTTTGTTTTCACAAAAATAGGTTCTCATGATGTACATTACTTTGTCACTTTTTGTTTTTGCTTAAATACATCACAGGTTCAGAGCTAGAGGGCTGACGCACTCTTTTTAGCAACTGTGTCATACTCAAGAGCATAGCTGTTCTGTAACTCGTCCAACCAATTCCTTTTGATGGACTCTCAGGTCATTTCCATTTTCCTGCTATCACAGGCCATGCTGCAGCAAATTTCTTGTACTGATGATTTCTTATACTTAGTGCTTTCAGTTCTTTGGGAGAGTCTTCGATGTGGACTGCTGGGTTAAAAGGAGCATTTAAAATGTTGTATTGATACAGCCAGATTACATTGTAAAACAGATTGGAACAACCCACATTACTACTAACAATGGACACAACTTTTCACTGACCTTAATTCTTGTCAGCAGTGGAGGTCACTGCTTTTTGCAGTTTGGCCATCTGACAGGTGACTAACGGCATTTTATTGCTTTGAATTACATCTCACTGACCATGTGTACAATTGATCCTCTTTCATATGCTTATTGAAATGCAGACCATCATAATGGTTCAAAGCAGACTCTGGAGTCAGACCAGTTGAATGAGTCATAGCTCACGATGTGCGACTCCCCTTTACATGACTTGGGCAAGTTACTTTCTCTGAGCCTGTTTCCCTTTTTAAAAATATATTTTATTGATTTTTTATAGAGGGGAAGGGAGAGAGATAGAGAGCTAGAAACATCAATGAGAGAGAAACATCGATCAGCTGCCTCCCGCACACCTCCCACTGGGGATGTGGCCGCAACCAAGGTACATGCCCTTGACCGGAATCGAACTTGGGACCTTTCAGTCCGCAGGCCGATGCTCTATCCACCGAGCCAAACCAGTAGGGCTGAGCCTGTTTCCTTAGCTATAAAATAGGGTTATCCAAACACTGCCTGCAATAGGCACATGATTCCAAATGACAAGAGGAAGGATATTTACTTGCTATTTTGTCACTATAAATTGCTCACCACCTTCTCCATCCAGGGACACAAAACAAGAGCAACTGCCTTTAATTCAGTCTCAGTGCAATAACCAATTCCAGGTCCTTTGTGTTCCTACTATTTAATGGTTATCAATTTCCATAATAATTACTTGGTTGCAGGCAACAGCAACCCTCTTTGGCTTACAAATAAAAAGGAAACACACTGTAAAGAGGATATATGGTACTCTACACAATGGAAAATCTGGATCATCAGGCCTCAACAATAGGAAGCAGCACCGGTGGGGATGTCTTTGCATGAACTCCAATATGCTTCCTTGGGACACTACTTTCAGAATGACTCAGGTCCTATCATTTTGTTTGTCACTTCTCTTAAGGCTCAAAATCCTGGTGGGAGAGGAATTTTGACTGGACAAGTTTGGGGCACAGGATCTAACCTCAGCCATGGGTACAAGGCCAGAAAGTATGTCAAGACGCTGGGGGATATTGTGCTGCTGAAAGTTCAGATATGATGTATATGTAACAGACTTATTAATAAATAGGTTATTAACCTTGATTGCATTGAGATCAGAATATTCAGATTTCAAAGAAAATGGGTTTTTCCCCTTTCTGTTTAATGTGAAAACTGCGCTAGAGGTCTTCACAGATTAACATCAATTGAGAAGTACAACAATCTTTTGATGACTGAAACGATGAAGTTCTGATATTCTGAATACACTCGGACATTTACGGAGACTCGCCTAAAAAATTAAGGAACAATTGCTGAGCTTAGTTTCTCAAATAAGTAAAGATGCAGCAATCTGTCAGTGTGAGTAATGGATGCTGAATATGTTTATCAAAATACGAAGATAAAGGAGTGTTATTTTAAATTATTGATGAAACAGTCTCAGTGTAACTTGCCAAGGTCAAACAGTAAGCACTAAACTTAATTTTAAAAATGCTTTACTTTTAAATAAAGTTTACAAGTAACCAGAGTAGTGAGAAATATTCAAATATAGAAACGTATCAAGTTGAAAGTCTCATGCAATCTACACTGTTCAAAGAAAGCCAGTAATAGACTTTTCTATGTATTATAAACAAAGATAAATTTTAAAATGAGTTCATACTACGTTTTTCTACCAATAGTTTGTTTCACTTAACTGGCCATTTTTCCATGTCCACACATAGTAAGCGTACCTTGCTCATTTTAATCCACATGTAAATTTTCTTAATATGGTTAAATCATGTTATTTAAGCAGTCCCTTATTGATAACATTTAGTTTTTCTCCTATATTTTTCTATCACGTAATTTTTGCCTCTGTCCTAAGCACTGTCAGTTCCTTTTTCCAGTTTGTAAAGTAACTTCACTGTAACCTTGACCAATAGTTTAATACTTGGATCTGTCATTCAATATTGGTAGGAAGTATATTTGGACTCAATTTCAAGTAATAGAAACCGAACTCAAAGTAACTTAAACAAAAGGGTATTTATTGGTTCACAAAATTGAAAAATCCAGAGGATATACTCGCTTCAGGCACGGATGGATCTAGGAGCACACTGTCATCAGGACTCAAGTCTCTCCATCATTTGGCTCCGCTTTCCTCTGCACTGGCTTCATTCTCTGACTGGCTCATTTTATATGGTGGACCCTACTGGTTTGAGCTTGTTCATCCTACAAAGGTAAGCAACCTTAGTAAGAACAGAGTTTCTGAGCTTTTCCTCTTCCACTGTTCAGTAAACTCCCAGGGTTGAGTATCACTGGGTCAGCTTGAATCACATGACCATTCCTGAACTGAATCAATCACTATGATCAAGGAGATGAACTATGCCGAACTACACGTCCACACATGACCCTAAGGTTAGGTCAGACTGTCTGGACCATGTGGACTGAAAATAGGGAGATACGGTTCCAGGAAACATCAGGGAGTGTTACGAAGAGATGGAATAAATGCTGGCCGATTAAAAATGTCAATGATAACATTAGATATTGAAAAAGTTTAATCTCTGCTCATAAAGTTGAACTGTAACAGCTGGCATTATTCTTTCTTGATAATAAAAGTATTCCGAAACACACACACATCATGAGTATGTCTTGTCAGGAAGCTTATAATCCATTTGTATGGAATCACGTCCAGTAACATACTCTGGATGATACCATGAATTTCAATGTAAGTATTAAGAGTCTGAGAGCTCAATTATCTAGTTGACATAATGCAAGACTAGTCTCCCAATGGAAAGTAGTTCTGTGAGGCTATTCAAGTCAGCGGTAAATGTGAAATTCCTGGAAATCTTTTGTGTTCGATTCTTTTGCCAAGTTGAACATTTCTCATTTCTATGCTGTCGATTCAGACTCAACTTCTGTATTACTGCAGAAGAGAGAAACTGACAGTACTTTTTATCCCCTATACTCCTTCAGATCTGGTAGGAGGAGATCCAGGTGCTGAAAATGATCAAATATATATAGGCTGAGGCTTACTCTGCACTTAAAAAATAAAAGAGGACTGCTGCTGGTCAAAAAGTATACAGCATGGTCCTTCCCGCTGGGAACATGAAGTCCTGGTGGAGTGAGGTGAAGGCTGATACAGTTCAAAACTCCTTGGTGGAAATTAAGTATAAGACAGGCTGAGATCAGTTGTAGTCTTTTCCAGGACAGCATGTTTGATTGCAGCAAGGTGTCAAAAAAGGCAGGCAAGAGCTGTCAGGTAAAAGGTAAGTAGGGTACCTTCAGCAGAGCCAGCGATACTAATGACAAGGGTATAAGAACACGTAGTTTAATATTGAAGTTCTGTATACTAGCTTTTACCTGGGTTACTCCAGGCTCAATCCATAGTGTTTATTCTGGATACACTTTTCAGATCTTAAATAGGCAGTTGGGCACAGCAGCTTTCACCTTCCTGCTCATTTGCCCAAGAATTTTTAGCTCAGAGGGCTATATTCTTAATCCAGACTTGAGGTTCTGTTTAGATGTATGTTCCTACACCTGGGAATAACAGGGTTCATCAAGCTTGGCACTACTCTTTGGTAATCAAAATCTCCATCTTCTATAACTCTCAGCACATCTCTGGGAACCAACAAGTCCAGGCCTCAAACTGGTTGGATGGTGCTGCTGGACTTAGATGAGATCTGAGGAATGGAGACAGTAGGTAAGAACTTAGGTTTGAATTTTAGGGTGTTCTTGTTTGTTTGTTTGTTTTTGCTTTTCCAACATCACTTCTTATACACAGTGTTCATTATTAGACTCTTGAAAGATGATCATCCTCACGTTAGGCCCCTCATTTTGACCGAGTCTGACAGGAATAAAGGGAATGACTGGCAGTGTAGATCAATTTTTCCTGTACAGAAGAAATATCTAGCTGATATTTGGAAGGTAGTAAAAAAGTTCAGTTTGAAGATTTCTTCTTTACAAATAATAGTTGTATATACAAGCAGGATAGTCATCATTTTATTTTTATTTGTTGATGGTAAGCAGTCTAGAGTAACCAGGTTTAGGCCTACATTGATGATTTGAAGACTAAAGTCATGTTCTCATAATTAGTCTAGTGGATAAGAGACATATAAAGAAACCATTCCCAACATTTAACCAGTGCATTCATTAAAGTAGTTGAGGACAGTTGGCCCTTAAGTCAACTGTGAAGTAAATAAGATTTCAAGGTCTACTTGTTTAACATGATTTGGTCTGGAAGTTCACAAACTGAATCCTTCCTGCAGAAACAGGGAAGTTGTCTCAACGCCTGAGGAATGAAGTTGGCCACTCGGAATCAGTGTTAAAACAGTATCGAGACAGGTAAAACTCCATGAACATATCCACAAGGACAAGGGACAGTGGTCTTGTGACATTAGGAAGCACAACAGGAAGCTTGAGTTTACTGACAAAATCCTTAGCTGCAGGATTTGTAGATTTTTTTTCAAGTCAGTCTACATTTCCAGCAAAAGATTATACACAATTTGACATTCTCAGCAAGTGCCTACCTCAAATTAACCCAAAAATCTACAGTTGATGGTACTAGACATCAAGACCCATCTTAAAAGAACAACACTCACTGGCAGAAGAAAACTTCCCAAATGACCACATTTTAAATCACATACATCAGAAAAGATGTTCAAAGATCATCTCCTGTGTACCAGGTCTTACATGTAGTTGGAGCAGAGTATTCATAATTTTAGAGCAGAATATGCCAAGTAGATATGCCAATGGTGGAGGAATTATTTTAGCTTATTAAATGGTATTAGCTCATTTATCCTGGAAACAGCAGTTAAAAGTAAATAAAAACCAAGCAGTAGTATTACTGCCACTGATTCATAGTGACTTGTAGTTTGAGAACAAGATGAATGATAAAACCAGGTACCCTTTTAGTTAATGTTGCCAGAATTTGAATTCTGTTTTCATAGTTAATGGTTATCCCTCGCTCATGAAGTAGAGTACCATGGCTGATGATGGGAGGTCCGATGAACAAGGTGGTCTCATACGGCCTCAATGAGGCCTCAGTTTCAATACCTGGCAATTCAGGTATCCAGAGGATCAAGACTTCAGATTCACGTATTTCAAGTACCACTAGAGCATCGGGTGTTTGTGAACGAAGTTGGGTAAGGGGGTTTGTCAGTGTAGAGCACAGATGGTTTACTGTCTATATCTAAACCCAAGAATTACTGTAAGTCCATACGGGGGTAGAGCATGATTAATTTAGGTTCATTTGATACGCTTTTGGCCCACATAACTACTTAGGGGCAAAGTTCTTGCACTTTTCTGCGTTTGTCCATAGTAAGTATTCCTAAGAATGTTCAGCACCAACTGAACATGAACTGTGTTGGGTAGAGAATACAGATCAGAATATCATTCAGGTCAAACATATTGTTGTCTAGAGCACTGTTTTTCAAAATGTGCTCTGAAGAATTCTAGGTGCTGTAAAGAAGTCTCTCCTTAGGTGTCATGACGATCAAGGAAGATGCTTGTGGCAGATTTCAGGACTCCCACTCTGCTTCATCCAGAGCAACTTCACTTGTACTTTGGCCTTCCACATAGTTTTCGTCCAAAGGGCTTCATGGCCACAAAGCCTTTGGAAAACCAATGATCTAAGAATAAGTTGTTCACAAAATGCTGAAATACAAAAAATAGGTCACAGAAACCAGAAACTAAGCAAAGTCTTTGGTAAGCCAACGTGTTTTCCTATTCATTCTTCCCCTAAGGTGGGCCACATTATAGAATTATGAAATTTAACATTCAAGTCTGTTACAAATTTTCATTTCCTGAAACTGGGCTTATGACTATCAGAGAACAAGGTCTTACATGACAATAGCACTGGGGTTTTTGCAGTCAACTACAGCTGCAAAATGAGCTCATTTTTTGTAAATATTATCCGAAGAAGTCATGCTAGATGACTTCTTTTCAAGCACTGGTTAAGATCTCGGTGGGCTACCACTCAGAAATTCTAAGAAAATATCTCTTAATCCTTACTCCATTTTTTCCATCCACTTCCTCTTTTCCCTTCCCAATCTTCTCACCCATCTGAGATACAATGACCTTGAACTAGGTTTATAGCACAATTCTAGGGACAGAGAAATATATCACTGTATGTCAGAGTCCATAAACTTGGATGCATTAACTTTCCCCCAACCCCTTCCCCAGTAGTCCCAGAAATCTTTTAGAGATTTTTTTGACAGAAAATCAAGGTAATGGTCAAGATCAAGAATTCTCAGATGATGGAAACATAATTCAAAGTTGTTATTGGTAAGAAAAAAGGGATGTGTGTGTCAAAGATGCAGTTTATTCCTGGGTCTCCAGGGCAATCTGTTGGCATTCAAGAAGCACTGCCTATGCCACTCTGAAGCAGTTGCCTCATTCCACTGAAAGGAATGCTGCAAAATGACATTCCGTGTTTGGTTAAACTTAGAACATACCAAACAGCTGAATGATGGTTTGTGTGGGTTTTTTTGCTGCAAGCCTTATGATATCCTTTAATACACTACACTGCATTATCAATTAGAGAGGGGACACATTTTATAGTATTTTTACACCTTACTGGACTACGAAGCTCTTTGTGTATGACATATATGTTGTGCATACAAATACACATACATGAACAGTACTGATCGAAATGGATGGTACAAATATTAGTTAGGGGATAAAAGGACCATCGGTAAGATCTTAAGACTTAACATAAAACAAAGGCATGATATGCACAGGAATTCCCCAATTAGGCCATCTCTGTGACGACTACAAAGACAGACAAAAGATCGAACAGTAACTTAGTGTTTCATGTTGGGTGGTGTCAGATGAATGTGTCTTATTGACTGGACAACCTACCACCATAGAGTCTGCTCCTTAACCTAGGGGTGTTTCCATGGAATTCTGGTCTAGGACAGTTGTTACAGTACTACATTTATGACATCGTGGTTGAGGGAAGCTAGAACACTTTTCTGGGGTTCCAAACCTACAGTCATTTTAACACTGTGGGTAGAGGCTAAATTAATTCCAAGGAAAGAACTGGACCGGGAGTCAGAAGGTTTGGCCTCTACTACTTGATAACCTTGGATAATCTTTCAAATCCCATTTCCTCACTTGCAAAACAGGATTATAGTCTAGTGTGTGATTCTGATATTAACACATGTGAAAGTGCTTTGAGACTGTAAAGTGCGATAAAAACATAAGGGATTACCATATAGGTTCTACCTGGATGTCTCAAGTGGCCTTTTCTGGAATCGGATTGAAGCTTTGTTAGATGCTGGGTAAAGGATTCCTTTGTACAATTCCTTACATTTGTGTGAAAAGTTCTGGTTCCTGAATAATCCCAAAGAATCCCTTTGTTTTAATCCCAATGGGTCAGAATATCTGCTTTCTCATTTAGTAGGATACTACAGCTTTGACGTGGAAAAAGAATAGTGTCCAGTGACCTGCGTGGGATCCTCAACACTTCATAAACATTTGAGATCATGGGTTGTGGTCCAATGTTGTTTTCAAGATGTTACCATTCTTCAGACAATGTTGATAACTAAGAATTTCCTGGTCCAAATTTATTATGCGTCTCTGAAGGCTTTAACTGAAGAAACAAAATACACGCTTATGGAACAAAATGAGCCTTTGTTGTGATGAAACAGTTTCAGCTATTTGGCTTGAGGAGTTTGACTTCACATAAAGGATGGCGCTCAATCTGGGTAGAGAAGGACAGGAATGGAGGTGAAGACCACATCACGGTGGCTGAACGTCCCTTGGGTCGCAGTGGTCTACTGGAATGCTATCTTCTTCAGTAGTAAGGTGATAGCCATCACCATGGACAGAAATCCAGGTACCAAATCCGTCGGCTGAGTGAACAACACAAGGAAGATGGTCAGAAAGTCCAGGGACAAAACAGGTAAGATAACAGATGCGTGGAATTACAAACACAGGACTCTTAACGCCGAGTGGCTCTGCAGGCAGCACGTCAGCTGCTGGATGTGTACTAATTCTTGATAAGCCTGACGAAGCTCACAGATAAATGAAAAAAATGAGCTTTATAACCAACAATCAGTGATGATAAGAATAAAGAGTTCTCTGGCAAAAATTGTTTCCAGACTCTTGAGAATGACCACCTTAGGAACTTAGGCTTATACTCTAGGGGAGTAATTTGACTGTATTCAGGCCACTGGGCAGTGGTTGGTGAGGAATGAAGAAGGGCTCCACAGGAACCACAAGAAGAACTGAATTTAAGTTTACATACTAACACCAAGGCAAAGGAGATATTGCCCTCCTCCCTTTCCGATCCCTTTCTTAAACTGTCTTATTCAATTTGACAACATCTCAAAAGGGAAAGAATAATGTACCTAGGTAATAAGGCCCTAATGCATGCACCCTTCTCTAATGCCCTATGCAATACATTTATTTCTGTTTGAAGTCTCCTAAAACCTTTTTAAATTCAGAATTCAAAAACATGAAACCAAGGAGGAAACATGGCCCATAACCTTTTTCCTAATCAAGAGTCACCAGGCTAACACAATGATTGAGCAAACACTTACTGACTGCTCATTCTGGCATCGCCTGCTCTCTGAATTCCTCTTTTCTATTAAAAGCTTCATCATACGTGGTAGTATGTGCGGGCAAAGATTCGAAGACCCTTTTTTTCCAAGGGGCTTGCTATCTGCAAGAAAGCAAAAAAAAAAAAAAAAGCATGCAAATAACTACAGGGCATCAGTTACAAGGATAAAAAATATTGAGAAAATGGCCGAACTTTGGCAGGTGAAGAACCAGAGGAAGACATTTCAGGGTAGAGAAGAGTATGAACCAAAGCGCAGAGATGGTCAAGAATGAGTCATGTGGGCAAATGGCAAGTACCGTAGTTCACTTTGGACGCAGTGCCATCAGTTTGCACTGAGGTCTGGCAGAAACTCAGGTCTTCAAATTCCCAGTAACAGCGCTAAGTGGCATTGCTTGGTTAGTTGTCGTCTCTCTTCTGAAAGCGAGGTCAATAGTCCCCAAGTTAAACATATCCAGCTCCGGAGTTCCTGTCACATCCTCATAAACGCATCCAGGTCCCAGGTCTTGCAAATCTGGAGTCCGTGCGGTGGCTACTAATGGATGACGGCTCCAGCTAGTGGAAAACACTGCAGCGAAACCCTTTCAACCCTCTATCCTGGACATCTGGTGTTTTGTCACAGAATTTCAAGCTTTGAGTTCCCGATGTTTGTGTCCCTCTTTTCTGCTGAGAAAAGCATCTTCTCACCACAATCTTAAGATTGGTTTGCAGTACATCCAGGTTGTATTACAAAAGACCAACACATTTCCCCCCAAATAAGTTATTTCTCTGGAAGTGAGATCATCTGTCTCTGCCCTTTAAGTAAAGGGAACAGTCAACTGATTTTTTTCAGACATTTGTATGCAATAGCAGAATCGGGTAACACCTAACCAGACAAAATACACTTAATCGTGTGTGTTCGTTTGCTTAGAGTTGCACCACTCCACAAAACAAAAATGTTTGAAATCCAACTGTTCAAACATTTCTATAGTGTTTGCTGGGTAATAGCCTGGAATTAGATAAAAGCAGCTGACAATTAACAAAGAAGCAAAAAACTGGCATTTTTTTTTTTTTTGGCCACCTTAGCAACACACTTGCAAGCAAAGAGAATACAAAGCAGTTCAGGAAAAAGTTAAGCTTGGGAAAACTTCCAAATCTACTGATTCCGAGGTTCAGCACAGGTTCGAACTCAATTTTTCAGAAAATGTTAACCTTCAATTAATAAAGATACCCCCCCCCCCCCCACACACACACCCAACATCTCCAGGAACTCCATGCCTGGATCAGTCTGTTCCTTAACCAGCTTCCGAAAAATCCACCTGCACCATTAATTAGCTAGACTTGGCAGCACCGTTTAAAAATAAGCCTGCTCACTACCAACCACATAGACCAGGGGTATAAAATAGGAGCAAGTAACAGATGGCAAACGTGGTCGTGAGAAACGGTCAAGGAAAGAGAAAGGTAGTTGGGCACCAGTATAAGCAGCAACGATGTTAATGGGCCGAAGATTAAACAGGCTTCTTGATACTAGAGAGCACATCCACTCCTAGTTTCAGCTGCTTTACACTGGATGCCACTGTACCAGACGCATTAGCCACCCTTCAGGCACCCCCATGGGGAAAGGACAAGGACTCAGGGGAAAAAGCCAAGCAGTGGAGTGTTGTTACCCCAATATCCATTATGCACAGAAAAGCTCACATATCCCAGGGATTCAAACAGGGGCTTCCAATTGGTTGTGAAGGATCTCAAATGGCATCTAGGCCTCAGTTTCCTCCCTGTGCCATGGAGAGATTGTGGTTAACTCTTTGGGGGGGGGTGACATCTCCCTTTGAAACCTTGTTGGCGATGGATCCCCATTCCCCTAAAATGCACATTCCCACTTAATTTCTGGATGCAATTTCAGGGAGTTTGGGGATTTCCAACTCCAATCCAAGGTTCCTAGGGTTCAAAATCGATGGACTGGGCAAATGGCTGTTTTCTTACAAATCAGAAAATTTTACAAATAATAACGATCCCTAATGTACCCTGACGCTTTGTGGTTTACAAAGCACTTTTAATCCCACAAACATCGACAGAGGAGGAAACTGGGGCGCAGATTACAGAGGGACTTGTCTAAGGTCATCCGGCCAGCTGGTGGCTAGGCCCGGAAGCAAACCCAGCTCTTCCGACTCCGGGGCCCGTTTCCCAGCCCGGAGCTGCCGCCAGCGCTGCCGCCTCTCCCTAAGGCGGCATAAGGAGGAAAAGGCAAAGTAGAAAGCCCACCACCAACCATCCCCCAGCACCTTCCTGTCCCTCCAACTGGGTCCTTGCAGGCCCCGAAGGGTGGCGCCAGGCCTCCAGGCCGGCCCCGGCCGCCCCCGCTTCCCCGGCCGCGCCAAGTCCCGCCGCCGCCTCCCCGGGAGCGGGGCGGAGCAGCTGCCCGCCACCGCCAACCACCCGGACGACTCCTCGTCGAATCGCAAACGCATAGGCCGCCGCCCGAGTTCTGCGGACGAGAAGAAAGACGCGGCGCGAGCGCCAACGGCCACCGGGCGCGCGCCGCGGCGGCCGGGCCTGCGCCCCAAGAGCTGGATGCCAGAGCAGGAGAAAGAGCCGCCAACCGATCGCTCGATCGACCGCGCGCCCGCTCCTTCGCCCTACCAGACCGGGGAGGGGGGGAGGGCGCGCCAGGGCTTCTTCGAGTTAGGGACCTGACTCCCCGGCGACGAGACAAGATGGCTCCTCCGGTCCGCACCGCAGCTACCGTCCCGGC
This sequence comes from Murina feae, assembly GCA_004026665.1. Taxonomy (NCBI): domain Eukaryota; kingdom Metazoa; phylum Chordata; class Mammalia; order Chiroptera; family Vespertilionidae; genus Murina; species Murina feae. The sequence continues at coordinate 32,326 of PVJC01002968.1, forward strand.
TGCGTCGCTCGGCCCGCCCCCGGTACTGTTTCTTTAAATGGCGGAGAGGGTCACGAAAGCAGGAAGAGAGGCGCGCTCTGTCACGTGACAGGGGCGGGCCCAGCTAACAAGATCCGGTCACGTGGACGCACGTTGCCTACCAATCCGGGCGCGTCCTTTTAGGGCGGGGGCGGGAGGAGCTGCGGCTCTGTGATTGGCTGGGCGCGCCGCGGAGGCCTCGGGGGTTCGGGGCGTCGGGGAGTGCGCGAGGGAGCCGGGTTCGTGTGCATAGGCGGAGACAAAGCGCTGGCTGTGGCTGCCGCAGAGGCGGCTGTGAGGCAACCCTGAGGGCCGAATTTCGTGGTGCTCAGTCCGGTCATCATCTCATTCTGCGCGGCGCACGGAAGGCTCGAGTCTGGGCGGCGGCGGCGGCGGCGGCGAACCCGGCGGACCCGGCGGCAGCACATGGTTCCAAGAGCAAGCTGCGGTTGTCGGGTTCCAATTCCGTGGGGAGGGACAAAGGCAGCCGCGAGCGCCGGGCAACGCCCCGTCGGGTGGAGCGCTTGCCATTGCCCTTGATCCGGGCTCTGAAAGCTGGGCCCAAGTCCTCCCCTTGAGGAGAGGCCCGGGAAGGGCCGAGGCCGCAGTCTGAGGAGAGTGGGGGGAGGGGCGTGCCCGTCTGAGGTGAGGAGGGCGGCTTTGCTGCGAGGCGTCTTAGTGGGTCATTGTGAGGTAATTGGACACTCCACCCTTCGGAGCGCGGGCTGGGGTTCTGAACCCGGGAGTCCGCTGTCCGCGGTTGAGAGAGATTTCAGTTTGGGAGTCCGTGAAGCCCAGCTATCGCCATCTGAACCCGAATCATGCTCGCCAGTCTGAGGCCTATTTAAGGATCCTGGGATCATTGGTGGCGAAGACATGGGTGATTGTCCGGTTGTATAACAGAAGTCGGTACCTTTCCGCATTGGTGAGTTCCCTCGAAGAACAAGAAAGGGCGCGAAGAAAAGGAAGATGGAGCAGTACTGAAACCGCCCCCTCCAGCACCATCTTCTTGAAGATTTCCCGCATTTCGACCCACTGAACTATCTCGGAACGTAACGGGAGAGCTCCTGACTGCAGATGTAGGACCGTTCTATTCAAAATATTACGTCACAGTCGAAGAAGATAAAAAGGAAAATACTTAAAGAAGTCCGTTGCAGTTTTAGACATCTCTGACTATATTTTGGATAGGTTCGCAGTCCACTTGTGTAAGGAGCACAGACTTAACCAGACCTTCCTGGGAGGAATCCTGGAAAACGTATTCCGTTGCAAGGCTGTGTTTCCCGTCCGTAGGGAAAGGCCTGCACCTCACTGCAATCATGGCTTTCACAAATTACAGCAGTCTGAATCGGGCTCAGCTAACCTTTGAATATCTGCACACAAATTCGTAAGTATCCTGTAGGGGCCGCTATCGTCACCGATAACTCATTTCTTGATGTTAGTATGGAAACCCTCCTCCCAGAAAATCTCGCTTTTGGGGATGAGCCTTGAGGTCTGTATGGAAGAACAGAGATCAGTGAAATATTTCCTGCTAATCCAGAAGACTGTGACCATTTATTGGATCAAAACTTACTTGTTCAAATGCAAACTAGTTATTCGAGGTCACTCTATCGAGTGGTTTCTCAAGTGTTTGATAGGAATCCAAGTACTGTTCTTTGGATCACCAAAAGTTGGACTATTCTAGCATATTCTCTTTAGTGACAACAGCAAAAACAGTTGGGCTGTAAGTTTCTTCTTTCTAATAAGGGGCGGGGGGGAGAAGACATTCAAGTGACAGCTTGTGAGAAGAAATTACAGCAAGCAGTTGGCTTTATATTCCTCGGAAAGTTCGTCCCCACATCCGACGTTGTTTTCATATGCTAAGCAGGAAATAGCAACTTGTTTAAACCCATGATTTAAATAGCCACCCTCCAAAATGTGTGCAAATCTCAGAACACATGGTGTTCGAGGTTCTTGGGTTCACGAAGAGGTTACCATCACTCCAAATTGGTCTGGAATGTGTCAGGGTTAATCCTTATGTTCACTCTCTTGGAAGTGATCCTTTAGGTTCATAACTACTTTGTGTTTTAATATGGTAATTTGTCACGAGATAAAGGTAAGTATTCTAACATTTTAGTATGTGGAGAGGTGATGAGCAGCTAAATGGTGGCCCAAAGATCTGAAGAATCACCTTCAAGGCTGAGAATAGAAACTTCAGTTATCCAATAGTAGTATAATTTTATCCTTTTATGGGAAAGGACTGAGAAACAAAACCAAAACACTAAATTCCAGAGTCCTCTTTGTGATCATGTCTAATTTTTTTGATTGCTATTTTTCCTATCAAAATTTTTCTAAGGGGAGTGAATTGTCAAACTATGAGAACTTGGTTTTATTTTGTTTTGTTTAGGAAGCTTATTGAACTAGAGTGTTTTAGAGTAGGTACTGTAAAGGTTACCTAGGCGAATTCTTATGGTTGGTGAATTTGAAATCCAGTTACGTAAGGTTGCTGACTAGCTATAACATGGCCCTGTTATACTTTATGTTTGAACTGTCACATTCGGAACCAGCAGTTGAAGGCCACTAGATGTTCACAGATGATCGGGCTTTGCAATGAGGAGCCAAATTTGGAATAGCAGACTGTTTGATAATCTTGGAAGAACATGAATGGAACTTCTAAACTGGGTTCTTGTTCCAGCTTTCCCAGACTGTTTGGTTATAAAGTAATAGTAACAATAATTAATTGTTTCATGCCACTTACTGTTTTAAACATGGCTGAAAGTAATCTTTATAGCAACACTGCTGGAATCATTCCTATTTTGCACGTGAGGAAACAGGCTCAAAGGGGTTAAGTTACATGTCACAGGTTACACAGCTGCTAAGTGGCAGATTTAAGGCACTAAGATTTATCTGGCAACAGTGGTTAGTGCTTTTAACTATTAGGCAGTACTGGCTCTAGTCAGTTTTATCATTTAAAAATATTTTTTTTGATTTCAGAGAGGAAAGGAGAGGGAGAGAGAGAGAAACATCAATGTGAGAGAATCATTGATCGGCTGCCTCCTGCATGCCTCCCACTGGGGACAGTCCACAACCCAGAGATGTGCCCTTGACCGGAATCAAACCCAGACCCTTCCTTCCACAGGCCAACCCTCTATCCACTGAGCCAAACTGTCTAGGGCCAGTTTTATCTTTAAGGGCTTCTTTCCTTGTCTATATAGGAAAGGTTTACTTCTCACTTTAAAAGTCTTCTATTTTATCTTAGTGAGCCTCTAATTTGGAGATTCTGGGATATTTGTCTCTGCTTATTTGTTTTACTATATTATAACTTAATAACAATAGGTGGACAGAGCCAAAGCAAAAAAAAAAAAATTGAACCTCAGTTGAATCACCAATGCGATATTGGAGAATTGTCTGAATTTGATTTACCGGTGTTGAACTGGAACCACCTGCTTGCATGGACATGTGAGGTTGGATGTATCATTTTGGAAGCCCTGGGATATCTGGATTACATTGAATTTGTCTACTTTTGAATATGTCCACTTGTGCCAGAAGAAAATATGAACCTAGAACAACAAGATAAATTTCTGGTTTGTAACTAATTTCAAGAGATTTCTTTAATGTGGTTACCTGACTGGAAGTTCACTTCTAGAGGAAACAAAATTTTAAAGTAAAAAATTTTTTGTTGTTTTACAGAGAGAGAAACGAGACACGGATATCGATTTGTTCCACTTTATGCATTCATTGGTTGTTTCTTGTATATGGTCTGACCAGGGATGGAACCCACAACCTTGGCATATTGGGACAATGCTCTAAATAACTGAGCAACCCGGCCAGAGCCTTAAATTTTCTTAAGCTGTGACTTGATGATAAGGTTTTTTAAAAAAATATATGTATATATTTATTGATTTTTGAGAAGAAGGGAAAGAGATAGAAACGTCAATGATGAAAGAGAAACATTGGCTGCTTCCTGCACACCCCATGCTAGGGATTGAGCCCTCAACCCAAGCATGTGTCCTAACTGTGACCTCCTGGTTCATAGGCCGATGCTCAACCACTGAGTCAAACTGGCCAGCCTTGATACTCTTAATGGTAGATGTATCTCCTTTGTGTTAAGCGGTGCAGTGTCACCTTCAGATAAGGTGAAATTTGTCCTACTCTATAGTCTTCTTTGTTTTGTTATAATGTTAAAATCTTTTTAGGTTGCCTGACATCTGCAGTATTGCCATATTGTGAATTATGAAACAGCCCTTTCCTTATCTCCTATTTAATGTAGATTTGCAAGCAGAACCCAAACTAGAAGGACGAAAAATCATTGTGATGCAGTGGAAAGATCATGGGCTTGAGAGCCTGCCAAGCTTGGATTTGATTGCTTCTTGGCTGTGTCCTTGGGCAGAGGTCAAATTCTCTTGAGTCTTCATCTGTAAAATGGGGCTAGTTTGACAGTGTTTCTGAGTATTATGTAAAGTAATGATTATAAAATAATTAGTTCATACATGACATATGGTAAACATTGAATAAGTGATTATTCTATGTATAGTAGCTTATGTAACGCCAAAGTTGGTAAGTATGGTAGCAATTTGCTCTTTGGTGCTAATCATTAAGCAGTTAAGTTTTTAGTAAATTCTGTATTTAGAAATATGTATTGTTAACCATCTGTTAAAGATAGTAAGTATCTGTCTTGATTTTTAATTTTTATTTTTTTTTAGATCTACGGTAACTACTAATGGTTATCCTCTTGGTTACCTTAGCATGAAGGTTTAAGCAGGCATGGGAAATTCTTAGGATATGTGAAAGTCAGGATAATTTCTTTTAATACTAGATATTGCTCGTATGAGATGATAGAAGTTAGGGTTTTTAGATTAAATGAGTTTTACTGCTCTTGGTGGGTTTTGTGATTGATAGTAAAAAGTTCATGAACAATCTAGGTGTACTGGTGGTAGTAATGTTCCTTTGGCATAAGATGCATAGCTTAAGTCACTCTGCACTATTGCTAAGTGGTCTGATAGAGTAAATGCTTACGTATAAGATGCCTGCTCTCTGTGTTCCTGTTGGTACATTTATAACTTTTTTCTTGGCCATATGATATTTTTGATTTCTATCTATATTGGAAGTGAATATAGAGTAAACTGTCAATTCTAGAGACAATATTTCTTATGACTTACAATTCTGTAAAATGTAGAGTTCTTACTCTATAAATATATTAAAGCAATATGAATGTAAAATGGTTGCTCTAGAATTTTCCTAGATTATTTGCTTTCGATTAGGGCAATTAACTATTGTCAACCTATCCAAGTATTTATATCGTTTAAATGCAGGATGTATATGAATAGGGAGACCATTTTCTTAAATAATGAGTAGATTACTTGTGAATTTGTCACTGGAAATGCTAAGCTGCAGAACAATTTCCTTCACAGCTCAAATGGTATAAAAGCCTTAATCAGTTGAAAGTGAGCTTGTTAAACATTTTTCTTTTTCTAGATGGTTGATTTTTCTTGAATCATATGTAAGGAATTGTTCGGTGTGTGAAGAAAAGAATTTCCTTTGATAGTTACTCAAATATCTCTATCTCAGATACTAACTGGAAACTAGTGTATCTCTTTGAAATTATTTGAAAAAAGGAGAACTTGTGCAGTTAGTATGTTTTTGGTTCTTACCATTTTAAGAGATATTTTGGACTCCGGCTTTAGTATTTGATAGTAGGATCCATCATTAATCAGTTGGAAGGCTGGAGAAAATAGGAGTGTTGTCTCTGAATTTGATGCATGAAATTCATGCAAGGGGCTCGGCCCTCGCAGCCCTGGCTTTGTCCGGAAGGTCATCCAGAAGGATGTCCAGAAGGTTGCTTGGCTGTTCGGTCTAATTAGCATATTATGCTTTTATTATAGATTGCCACAAAAGGCACCTTTTTTGATATATCAGTACACATCACAAAAGTATTTCTTAGTTACATTTTAAAGATACTTGTTAACTTACCTGAAATATGTAAGTGTGGAACAGCATTCATATAGTGTGGAACAACGAAGATCATTCGGAATGATTTTTAAAAATTCTAAATGTGTAAGGCACATTTCTAAACAATATATAGAAAGCAGTGAGAACAGCCAGAGAAAGTTTGTGCTTGCTCTTTTGAGATCTTACTATTGAATTCTAAATCTCATTTTCATGTGAAGTGATCAGAAATATGTATTGCTGCCCTAGCCTGTCTGGCTCAGTGGATAGAGCATCGCACTGTGGACTGCAGGGTCCTAGATTCGATTTCTGTCAAGGGCATATTTCCCAGGTTGCAGGCTCGATCTCCAGTGTAGGGTGTGCAGGAGGCAGCCGATCAATGATTCTCATCATTGATATTTCTATTACATCTCTCTCTTCCTGTGCCTCCCTCTCTGAAATCAACAAAAATATATTTTTATTTTTATTTTTTAAATATATTTTATTGATTTTTTTGCAGAGAGGAAGAGAGAGGGATAGAGAGTCAGAAACATGGATGAGAGAGAAACATCGATCAGCTGCCTCCTGCATACTCCCCACTGGGGATGTGCCCGCAACCAAGGTACATGCCCTTGACCAGAATTGAACCCGGGACCCTTGAGTCCACAGGCTGATGCTTTATCCATTGAGCCAAACCAGTCAGGGCAACAAAAATATATTTTTTAAAAATATATGTATTGCTGAGAAGGCAAAAAGGTGTTAGAATCAGTTTTCCAGACTATTCATATTCAACATTTCCCCTAAAAGACCAGATACTTCATTCTTTAACTTAGAGTACAGAACACTAATTCACTTCGTAAATTCTAAGTTAGAAAAATGACTGGTTGAAAGTTTGAGAGTAAATGTTAGGTTATTTTTAACTTACATTATCTTCAACAAATCACTTTAATTTTCTAGCTCATTACTTTTTCTCTCCTTTTTAGTGGAGTAATATACAGAATACTTAAAAAAAAAATTCAATTGGTAATTTGAAGAATTCAGCCCAACTGGTGTGGATCAGTTGGTTGAGCATAATCCCATGTGCCAGGAATGTCACCAGTTCGATTCCTAGTTAGGGCACATGCCCAGGTTGGGGGCTCGATCCTCAGTATGGGGTGTGTAGGAGGCAGCCAATTGATGTTTCTCTCATCAATGTTTCTATCTCTCCCTTCCTCTCTGAAATCAATAAAAACATTTAAAAAAAGATAATTTGCCCTGACCGGTTTGGCTCAGTGGATAGAGCGTCGGCCTGCGGACTGAAGGGTCCCGGGTTCGATTCTGACCAAGGGCATGTACCTTGGTTGCGGGCACATCCCCAGTGGGGGGTGTGCAGGAAGCAGCTGATTTATGTTTCTCTCTCATTGATGTTTCTAACTCTCTATCCTTCTTCCTCCTCTCTGTAAAAAATCAATAAAATATATTTTAAAAAAAGATAGTTTGAAGAATTTAATGTGATTCTAAAGACTTAAGAATTTTTAATAATTAAAGATGTGGATGTTTTATACATGTGTTTCTCTTAGAAAAATTGCTTTTATGTAAAGTAATTAAGAATTGGGTTTTAGAACAATTTGAACCCTACTTTCTAGTTGAATTGGAGATAAAATTTCTACTTTTTGTTAAAACTTGTTTACTGCTGTCACTTGGATTAGCAGCATATATTCACTGATCTCATGGGGGGAAATTCTTCCTAAAATTCTCAGAACTGGTAGTTTTAATTCATAATTTGCATTTGTAAGAATTTGAATATTTACCTGAGGAGGAAAAAAAAATCAGTGTTTTTAGCAATTCAGTTTTGGGTATTTATTTTATATAAACATTTTAAAATTTGCTTAAACAATATAGTTAGTGATCAGAGATCCTAGATGCTGGTTATTTAATAATGATTTATTTCATTCTGAAATATTTGAAAATTTTAGTATATCGGCTGAAACTTCGTATACAAAAAATAATTTGCTGGGATAATTTGGTTATTTTTGAAAAAAGTAAAAGTTTCTGGGTGGTTCTGAGTGGACATGTCCTACTTTTATATCTAATATCTAATGAAGACTTATGGGAAATTACAGAGAGTGTATCTGGAGGAATAAGTTTAAGGATAAATCTTACCTTCTTTTTCATAAATACAATCTTTATTATAGAGTTTCGAATAACGTAGTAATTGTGTATTTACTCAGCCCAAACTTTGAGTATCCTCCAAGGAGTAGACCATAAACTTCTCTCCTCGAAGGGGTTAACTTTAACAAGGGCTCTAAGAGACCATACCATGCTTTTGTCCTTCTAGAAGGAATTGTCCTAGAGGGTCTTGCATTCCTTTAATGTGTAGAAAGTTCTGTTTTATTTTAGCCAGAGTAAGAGAAAGGAAGTGGGTTTTTCTCTCCTTTCTCCTCCACTTTCAAATGTAATATTTGTACTCATAAATTGCACAACATTGAATAGATTTTCTTCTTTCACTAGTAGATCACACCCAGGTATTAGTAAAGCAAATGCTATCAAGATGTCCATTGAGCATGCTTAGAGATATGTAGAAACAGCTGGTTAAAGCATTGAAAAATAAATTACATGTATTTTTCTATGCGGAGTATGAGTGGTAAAAAACACTGCTTTTAGCAATAGTATACATAGGAATATTTTAACGCTTTGGAGTGGGTTTCTCAATATAGTAAGAATAAACATTTCTGTGTAGATACCAGTACTTGATAGATTTAATACTTGACGGAGATTAGGGAGATGATGAAGTTTAAATTTCAGGAGTATGAATTGACCATGCTCATCGTGATTTTAGATTGTTTGCTACAAACTTAGTATTTTATAACCTTGATTTTTTAAATTAAGAGTCATAGTTCATTCCATAATTTTTTTGCTGATTCTGTTTATCATTTTAGAACTACTCATGAATTCTTGTTTGGTGCTCTTGCTGAACTGGTTGATAATGCAAGGTATGTAGTCTTCTGCAGGCATGTAGTATGCGCTTGAAAACATTTGGGCCATCAGGACCTTTGCTGAAGACATGGGAGGAAGGCAATTCTATAACACAACTCATCCCTAAGAAGCTTCTACCCAAAAGAGTATTTTTAATAGCACATCAGTTGATAACTTCCACTTTATTTGATTAACTTTAATCCATTCATTCCTTGGTGTTCCAGCATAAAAATAATGAACTTCTAACCTCCAACGCTGTCTTCCCATGTGTGTTGGAGCAAGATAATTGTAGTGAAACACAGGGAATTAAGATTGAAATTTAGGAATCAAATTAATGAGCTAGACAAGCTTTGATTTAATTGGTGCTATCAGGAGAGTACACTATCTAATGTCTTTAAAATTATTCCAGAGTTTTGTGTTTTCCCAAAATGTGTATTTTATTGTCAGATGACTCCAGTTGATCAAAGCATCTTTCAATTGTGAGCAGCTGCGCTTGGAAGAAATTATTCTTTAGCACTGTGTTACATAGAGTTCTTAGTGATGGAAGCCTATCAGGGTTACTGTATAAGACTGAAAAGTTTAAGTTGGTTTAAAGATAAGCAAATAAAAATGCAAATCAGCATTCTGTTTCTATTATGAAAATACTAGAGGCCCAGTGCACAAAAATTTGTGCACTCGGGGGTACGGGGTGTCATCCCTCAGCCCGGCCTGTGCCCTCTCACAGTCTGGGACCCCAAGGGAGATGTCCACCTGCTGGCTTAGGCCCGCTCCCCGAGTGATCAGGCCTAAACTGGCAGTCAGACATCCCTCTGGCAGCCTGAGAGCCCTTGGGGGATGTCCACTTGCCAGCGGGGAGCAGGCCTAAGCTGCAGTCTGACATCCTTAGTGCTGCTGAGGAGGCAGGAGAGGCTCCCACCACCACTGCTGTACTGGCAGCCATCAGCCTGGCTTGTGGCTGAGCAGAGCTCTCCCTGTGGGAGTGCACTGACCACCAGGGGCAGCTCCTGCATTGAGCATCTGCCCCCTGGTGGTCAGTGTGTGTCATAGTGACCAGTCATTCTGCTGTTAGGGTCAATTTGCATATTACCCTTTTATTATATAGGATAAGATTATTATATAGGATTGTTTCAGTTTTGTTTCTGAATGCAAACAAAATTCAGACATTGTTTATTGACAGGTGTTGATTAACGAAGAAGAGGATAAGAGTTAATAAGTAGAAGTACTAGTACTTTTAAACAGATAACCAGTTAATAAGCTTGCTGATAATCTTCTATGTCTACCTATGTCTACTATAAACCTATACTATTATTACTTTGATTGTTATTTTCCTTTTAATTTTGCAGAGATGCTGATGCCACCAGAATGGATATTTATGCAGGTAAGACAGACATCAGTCTTTTCTTTTAACGCCCATTTTCTTTTAAATCATTTATTGCTATGCCTAGGAAGAAATGAGTGTGAAATAACTGGTTTCTGGAGCCTGAGGATATGGCACTATTACTCTAGATCTTACATAGAAACAGGGTACCCTGGTTAGGCATGTGATAGAAACCAAGAATTAGTTTACACCAAGAAACTAACACAGGGTGACCAGATCAAGATCTATTAAAAAAGCCACCAGGAGATTTATAGGGCCGATGGAATAGGGTGGTGGGGAGTGTAATAATAACCACTAGTGGTTTTATTGGTTGGAGTTCGCAGGTGACCAGGTTTATAGCATCTGTAGCCAAAAAGAGATCTTGTTGGAGGCCAGTTTCTCCTTCCACCGTGGTGAAGACCAGTCCCAACTTTTATGTCAGTTGCATAAAACAGCTGGGTAACTGGGTTGGCACTGAGGTTTGCAGAGCAGATGTTTTCAAGCAAAGGTGTCAGGTAGGAAGGAAGGCTGTTTTGCTTGGAATTTAAAGATACTGAAGCATGTACTATTTTGCTTATTTAATTGGCTCTGTTGTTTGCCAGAAAGAGGTCCCCCTTCCCCTTTTTTCTTCTTCTAGAGGGTATACAATAGTGGAAGAATTTTTAGTTATTATCATTGGCCCTGGTTTTTGTGTTTTTTTTTAAATAGTTTGCTTTCTGCCTGTTTAGTGTTTGTGCTAGCACTTCTTTTGGATCATTTGAATGCTAACAATCCGAAAGCAGAATAGAGGAAGACAGCTTTTAAATCCAAATTTAGATAGCATGATCTGTTTTTCTGAAGTCTTCTGAAAATTTTGAGGTAATATTTTGAATGAAATTGACTAGCTTCTCAGAATGGATCACCTGGGAGCATGCTAGAAATGCAGATTCTCCGGTACCACTTCAGACCCTCGCAATTAGACCCTCTAGGGTGGAGCCCAGAATCTTTAACAATTCTTCAGGTGATTTGTATGCATACGCCATTTTGCTCTAGCTGATGTTTTTCTTAGTCTCCTGCTTACTGATCTGCTACAGAGAGTAGAGCCCATTGGATTGTAAGCTCCAAGAAGGCCGTGTTCACATCTGTATTGTTCACTGCAATTAGCTTCATCACAGAGTCACGCACAAAGGAAGTGCTCAGTAAATATTCATCGAATAAACAAGCGATTGGGATAAGCATTGTAGCTAGGTAAAGATGCCGCACTGCCTGCTTCCAGGTTGAAGAGGTTACTGCTGTGTTGGCTAGTCTCTCTTGGCCCTGAAGTAGTATTTGCACATGACTCTGGTTCTGGACACTATTAGCTGCTTACACAGTGCCCATCACTGTGTGGCCAGGAGGATACTCCACATGTGGGTTTCTTCCCCTCATAAGTCAAATGAAAAATCTTTGAAATGAAGTCTTTGAGCAAGAAAGAGATCTCAGTCCCACTGTTAGCTGTTGATTGTGTGTTAAAACAGCCTGCAAGTCCTGTTGTAAGAAACACAAGGGCCTAAAAGTAACTTCCTAGGTCGCATTCAAGAAATGCCACCAGTGATGCTTGGGGACTTTTGGAATGTACTTGGCTTGAGCCAGTTTCTAGGTTTCAAAGCAGTCTTCATGTACAGCTCATGGCTGGAGTGTGCAGCCAATGGCCTGTGGCCACTTTTAGCACATTGTTACCATGATCTGTACCTCGCCCATTCACGTCTTCATGACACTTTGCTCCTTCTAGAATAAACCTGGAAGCCTTTTTGCACGTTACTTGCACTTGCTCCTGCTTGCTGGATCTCGTTTGGATTTTGTAGAGACCCTGATAAGAGGCTCTGCCACGGGGAGGCATTTTCTTATCTTCCAATAGTACTTTCAGGAAGGTCCTTGCTCTTGAACTTTCAAGAAGCACTTGTTATTAATGTTTCAGCAAAGTTTGGCTTCCTGAATACTGAGTGATACTTGAAAATCTGTGGTTTTTAATTCTTCTGAAATAGCATTTTAAATTGCACTAACCAGTCCATTCAATAGAAGGCAGTCATGACTCACGTGAATCTTTAGCCTGAGGGGAGGACACGCATTTTAAACAGATTCCTCAGCTTAGATAACTTTATCAAGTCGTTGAACTGCAGCTTAGGGGAGAAAAAGATGTATTCACTTAGGAACCCAGCTCCGAGCAGCCCTGGGCTTGTTCCTGGGGTGCCTTACATAGATCTCCCTTTTAGTAGAAGTTCTCTCCAGATTCCAGGGCCTGAGCTCTTCCTCCTTTGCCCACCTC